>WAAE01022014.1:0-29182 GCA_013400495.1 Nicator chloris
TTCCATTAAACAGATTTCATAGTGTATTACAGAACCTCTCCATAGCACTGACCTCTGCTTGCTTGAACCAGAGATGATTGTTGCACAGACTGCTCCACCACATGAAATTAATCTTCAAGTACTTGCCACTGATATCAGCACCTAAACACTACAGCTCACCTCCAAAAAAACTACAGCTACCACAAGACTTTTATACTGATTCAATTCTGTGCAGATGGTTGCAGGGAGCAGTGATTTGATTTGGGATTAAATTCATCTGAAGGATTGGAGATGAAATTCACCTGTAGCAGAAAAACCTTCCTAAGCAGCATTTTGAGTGGGTCACAATTTTTTTTTAATCATAAAAACCAGAAAAATAAAATTGAAAGAAAACAAATAGTTGATGCAGTCACAAGCAGTTTCAAAGCAAAAAATAAATAGTTAATACAGTCTGCTCATCTAGGTTGTGTAGTGGTAAGAAAAATCTGAAGGAGGAGAGAGAGATCTTACAGTAAAACATCTGGGACAAGCCTTTGTATTCATCTGTATGAAAGACAGCATTCTGTAAAGATAAAAATGTAGAACAGGACCTTGTCTTTCTCATTTAATCCCATATGGACTCACATAACAAAAAAAAAAGACCAAACAGGCTCAGTAGAGCATTCCCTCCTACCATCAAAAGAAAATGCTGGTTTGGCTTTATTTTCCCAGCAGCTTGGCAATGCCTATTCATATTTCAAAACTGTTGGTGATCTCTGTTCTCGTAAGTCCAAGGTATCTGACTTGTCACAGTTGTAAGCATTTTCCTGGAAATCATGGGAGACCACCATCAACTCAGGAATGTCTTGGAAATCCACAAATATTCTGCAAACACTTGGTGGGTGAGTGGCAATATTGAAGGAGTTTATATGTGGTTACTCAAACATTTTAACAGGAAACAGATTCTCCAAACAGAAATAAAGGCTGTTGAATAAGAAGGAAGATTGCAAAAGGTTGCCAGGCTGACCCCTCCACTGGACACCAGGTCAGTGCCCACACTGCCTGTAAAGAGAAACTGCTTCATCACAAAATAATATTGGTACCATGACCTCATAGATTTAGTCATGTTTGCTGAAGCCTTCAAAAAATTCTAGCCACAAATCAGGAGAAAAATCTGATGCAGAAAGGGGTCTTGGAAACATATCTGTTGTTACATTCTGTTGGCTCTGGAAAGTTTAACAACTCTATCAAAAGTCTTTATCCATCCTTAGATTAGATTGAATCGAGTTTATCTCCTTATTACTGAAATTCAAGAAGTTAAAGAAAATATTGAATAAATAAGCAGATGTTTTCAGTTACCCTCCTTCCTGAAAAGGAAGTTGCTCAGACGACCAAATGAGGTGAAATAAATAGAAAGTACATTTTAACATACAGCTCTTCCTGTGAATTCTTTATGGGAAATGGATTATTTTCCATACAGAAGTTGCTTACAAAGTAAAGGTCTTGTTTATAGATTGTAAAATGTTAATGCAAACATAATAACTTCAGTTACATTTTCAGACTTTTTGTCCATTTACAGCATGGGAAAAAAGAGTGTGTGAAAGGTTTTGATTAGTCTTAGAAACCTCTTAATTCTTGGAGCACAGAAAAACATTAACCCTAGGGATTTTTTATATATTAACTCTGCATTAAATCCCAGGAGTAGCATATTTCTATGACTTTTGCATAAGACAAATGCCAATATTGATTTCTAACCACCATTCTATTATAATGCATATATTACACATTAAAACTTCCATGATTCCAATTCAATACTCTGCCCCCTGTAAATGTCCTCTGAACCTGCAAAAATCCCACTGAAGACAGCAAAAAACCAAAAAGTCTACTTATTTCACTGGGCTTTGGAACAGCATTCCCTAAAGACATTCAGGCTTACATGCCCTGTATTAGACCTGCTCTTTTCCTGCATCTTCTCAAAGGCAGAAATCGAACCTGAAAGATTCTAGAAATCATGTAATTGAGAAACCAATGCCCATAAAAGGAACTATAACAGTCATTTTTATTTTGTAGTATCCTGGGCCAATACTCGGGATGGACTGCACTCAGAGCTCCAGAGGTGATCATTATGGTTCAAGAATAGTTTTTGAAAAATCATAGTGCAGACAGTAAGCAAGTATTCAGTAGAGCCATTGAAATTGTTTATGTTTCAACCACAATAGAATGTCACTAAGGAGACACAAATTGCTACTCATGACCAGAATTCAGAATTGCAGATGGTTTCTCTTCAATACAACCAGTATGTGCCTGAAGACAATCCACCAACTTCCAGAGAGGTCACCCAAAATGACAGTGCCTTCTTGAAGAACTATTGTTAAATGCTATTTAACTATTCACCTTTCGGATCAGCTTTCCATTGCAGTGGAATTGCAATGAAAAGCTGGAATTGCTATGCATTCACCCTGGTAAATTTAACATTTCAGTTGAAGCCTTTTGATAACAGCTTTTCACATCATTACTATGAGTCAAGACTTACCTTAGTCCATAATCCAGAATTTTTCTTTTGACATGAACCCTTGTGTTTGATTTCAGTACTTATTGGCAAGTTTGAGATAAAAACATTACAGGTTTCTGTATGTCTGCTTTGTTAGGGATGTGTATCTCTCAGTGAATGGATTACAAATGAAAAACTGAGATTTTCTACATTCTCCTTATCTAATCATAAAGTTCTCCTCTGCTGTTTTTCTGAGTTTTTTCCTTATAGCAGAAAAAAAATGGTGCTGATGAAATTTGGGTTGCTGTTTTTGACTGAACTTGCAAATTGTATGGGAACTAAGTTATTTTGGCAACTCATCTCTGCTACACTGGGAACACAGGCTAAAAGGGTTCAAAAGTAATTCAGTGACACACAGAGTAATGTGTGAGCCTCCTTTTCACAAGGAGCCAGGCTAAAAGCAAACTTGAACTGGAATCTTTCTCTCTGATCCCAAAATGGGAGCTGGCTGTATCCATCATTTGGTAAAGTGATATGAAGACGACTACAGACTTCACAGTTCCTGTACCACAGTGGTCTCCCAGTGACCATTTGTTCTACCCATTGGAACCAGCCTATACAGCTTAATATCTCAGAAAGAGGAATGTGTGGATAAACTGTGTGTGTGCCTTTCTGGAGTTCTGGGTAATACTGATTATTAGTAGCAATTCCTAATATCATCACTATTAACAATTACTACTACTGTGGCACTGTTCTCTGCACTGGCAGTGAAATAGTGGGAGATTTCTTAAAGCCTGACAAAAGGAATGGAGTTCCCTGTCTCCTGGGGAACCAGCAGCAATGAGAGACACTTGTCTGAAAGAGTGGTGAGTTGAGCCATGGCACCGTGCAAATTCTGTTTGTGGATTCTGTTGGCCATGACTGAAGTTTTTCCTGCTAGGAACAGGCTGGTGGGAATGAATAAATCCAGTGTTTTCTGTAGAGAAAGAAAGAGGAAAGAAAACCCTAAAAAAACCCCTTTAAACTGCCTCCATGGTGCAGGCATGTACTGCTTTACACTTCATTGGGGATGCTGATATTCCATCAATGAGAAATCAGATGCAACAGGAGAGCCCAGTATAAAAGCATAACCTCTGTCTAAATAAATAATAAAAGCAATACTGTACACAGGAACAGGTCTGGACTGTTCCCCAAAATATGGGATCATTCAGACCTGTTTCAGACATTGCCTGTGACAGTCACAAAGCTCAGATCCAGAACTCCCAGCAATGATGTGTTCAGACTTTGCCCTGTCACTGTTGTAGAAGCATATGTTGCTGCTCTGTTTCCCTCATCTTTCTTACTTTTTTTATGGTGCTTGTGAAATGACTCGTGCTCATAGGAAAAGTGTGAGTGGTTTTGTTTCTCCTACTTGTTATATGAGAACAATTTGCAGGCCGTCATTCCATTATTAAATTTGAAAACAAATCAAACACCAGATCACTACAAGACTGGATTACATGAAAATAAACCCCTCACTGCCTTACCTGTTTTAGCAAAACCTAGTATGAATGATGGGAGGTAAAGCTTCTATCATCAAGTACCAGAATCATTAAATGACTAATCCTCATTGTCAACAAGATGTGCTTTCAAAGTTAAGTCTACCTTGTCTACCTTCCAAAAATTACTAGGAAATTTATGATTCAACAATGAACTCTTAATTCCTTCCTCTTTATGTTGATCTGTTTTCCAGGAAATACAATTAATTCTCTATGCTGAGCCTTTAAGAATGAAACAAATTGTAGCCCTTGCTCACTTTGGCAATGCAATCGCTTTTAATCAGTGCATAATTAGGATTTAAACAGTATCAACCTGTCCCTGTTGCAAGAAGGTAGCTGCACTTAAACTTCAATTACTCCTAAATTTAAAAATCAATTGCAAATAAAATGTCCTGCTGCTGATGCTAAAGAGATTAGAAAGACCAGAATACATTCACACAAGAAGCCAGTCATGTCAACACAATTGCAACAAGCAGCTGCCATAATGTAGGTAATTCTGCTGTAATGCAATATTAAGGCCTTTATCTAATCAAAGGCTGTGGGCTAAGGCTGTCAAAAAATACAAGATGCCTCAAAAGGCAGAATACTATTGTTTTCTATATGGCTTTATCTTGTGCAGGATAAATGAACTATTTTGCTGTTAAAAATGTTTTTTTGATATGAATGCTTTCTATGGTGGGAGTTTAAAGGGATTTTTTAAAAAATCACTGCAATGTTTTCTTTCCTCTTTTCCCCTCTGTAGACAAAAAGGTTTTTTTCCTCACAATATATCTACAGCAAGATGATGGAAAAGCTGAAAACCAGACATCCTTTGTGATGACTGTAAAGGTGTGAAATAACAAGTCCTTTCTGTATATGTTTATCACAATGTTTTCTGGAGACACCAAAAATGCAGTGAGACACTGGTCTTGCAGAGAGGCAGCTGGGACAGCCCTTGGGGAAACCTGGGACTGGGCTCAGATTTCTGCACCTCTATTTTCTGTGCTCACCCCTGCTAAGTGTGCAGGGAAAGGGCTCCCCACGTGTGGCTGGAGAAGCAAAGCTCTCACAGGCAGTGGAGAGGAGTGTGCTCCTCCTGCCACTCTCTCCAAGTGGGATTTCAGGTGCAGTAGCTCTGGGCTGGAAGCCAGTTACTGCCATGTCCAAGGAGGGAAGGATCCTGAGGTCCTCCTGCCTTAGGCACTGCAACACCTGAGGAAAAACTTAACAAATTTATTCATATTCTTGGGTGGAAACTGCCAGGAAAAAAATAAATTAAAATTTAATCACAACTACTTGGAGACTGTCTCTTTTAAAGGAATAATTCCAAACCATCTCTCTGGGGATGTGACTCATGTCACCATGGTAGGAAACACTGACGAATTATTGGCTGCAAAACAAAGCTAAACTGAAATGTGCTGAAAGGTGTATCTAGACCCTACACTCTATGAGCAGATACTGTTCTGCAAGCCTGGCTGTCATGCCCCTGCCTGCTAAACTACATTAATACCTGTACAATCTGGTTCCTATCAAAATGACTGCGGGGAAAATCCCAAAAGCATTGAGATACCTGGCAAGAAAGTAGCCAAGTGTGTTGTTCTATCATTCTTTCATGTTTAGTATTCTGGAAATTGGGGAAAGTGTACACCAATGACAGCAGATATTTAATAAAAGGCATGGCAAACCCCACAAGGAAATTATCTGCCCTCCCTTTTCAGAGTAGAGAAGAAAACTTATTTTCCATCCAAGGCATGCTTTTGGCCTGACTTCTTACAAATCTATTTTTGTCAGATGGCGAAGGGACAGGCACATGGAAGCTGCATCAATACCGAGCAGTGCATTGATGTGGGCACCTCTGATGAGACAAGAATAATTTTTTTATTTGGTATATACATGTATTTTCTTCTTAAACTTCTCCCTTTTCTTCTGAAACAAATCACCATGGTACTGTTCAGAGCTGCTAAAAGTTGTGGCTGAAGGAAGCAAGCTGGGGAAAGTACTCAGAATACCCCTAATGGTCCCAGGTACAGGGGGAATAAGCTCACTGTGAGAAAAGATTTTAAGGCTTTGACACACATGCAAGTGGAGGCATTGCTTTGTGTCCCTTCTGGGTATTCCATCCTTTCTTGTTTCTCCTGCAGGAGGGATTTTGCTGACAACAGCTGAGCCTGAATCCTTGGACAATCTGCACAAAATGCATCTGGGAAGAGAGAAAACCCCTCTCCTCCTCATTTTTGCACGTCCACACCTACAATTTAGGCTCTCTCTCACATAGACCTTGGTGTCTGCAGTCAGTTTTTATTCCTCCTTCACTGAGGCACATCTCCCACTGAGGTATCATTACCTCTGCACTCAATTCTCTCACTGAATATACTAAAAAGAAGGACAGTCTGACATCTTACAGTGTGTGAAAGTGAAGTAAAAATGTTGTTTCCTTTTCCCCTGTGTGATACAAAGTTAGAAATCCTTATCCATCCCTGTGGTTTGGTTATTCTAACCTGATGAAGTGCCACTCAGGACTTCTTCATCTCAGACTGTGTTAGAAGCTGCAGCTCATGTGGGACAAAAACTATGTAGAGCAGAAATGATAAATGGCCTCAAAATAATTAAGGCTAGGTTTTCCATTTTTCCTTCCTCAGCCTTTGTGCGATTTCCCACTTCTTAAACCTACCAAGGGCAAAGGATATAAATTTTCCTTTGGTTGTAGGTGGTTAAGTGCACACCTGTACAACACAGCCTCTGGTGTCTGTAAAAATGCATTAATTGCATCCTGGTCCTGTAGAGAAGAGGAATCTTTGTTGTGTGTTGGGGGTCTGGTGTTAAACCTAAGGGTTTGCAGAATGCGAATGCTGACACAGCAAGAACAGAATGACCTGACATCTTTATCTGCCATAAAGTGAAAGGAATTGAGCGTGAAAACAACCAGGCAAATGATATTTGAAAGCTGGGGTTGCTAGAAGCCAGCCTGGCCCAGAGCCTGTTGTTACAGAGTCATAAGATTAGGCCACAGCAGGAAAAAGGCAATATTTTATATTAGCTGAGATGAAGCTGCAGGTAGGGAAGGAGCAATACAGGTATTTGAGCACCCACCAGGCTTGTAACAGCAGAGAATAATAACTTTTTATATTAAACACCTGATCAGTTACCACTCAGCTTGTTCTGCCTGGGAGCAATGCCAGGAATGACTGTTGTGTCCATGAGGATTCCCAAGCTCACATAAACTCCTGTCTCTCTTCAGCTGAACAACCATCCTTACTCTTTTTGTTGTAAGACACTTTTCTGGCAAATACAGTCAAATTACTTTTTATATTTGCTGTGCTATTTGCTCATTAAAAATAATAATGTCATCTGAACTTTAACATGCTGTCTAGCCAGACAGGCTAATGTTCTTCTGCAGGACTGAAAGTCCTTCTTTGAGTTTTCACATTATTCAACACGAGGGCCTTCAATCATGCTCAAAATAAGTGCTGCTGACATGGGGAAAATGGCACTGATAGAAATGGGGAATCCTTTCTCCCAGAACCTCTGAAATCAATAGCTGTTCTGTTGCAATAGCTGTCTTGGCATCTCACACTGCCATCAGCATCTCCAGTGTCTGAGTGCCTCCCAGGTTAAACTCACTTCCACCAGTAGGAACAGAATGGAATTCAATTGGAAGGGACACAGAAATAGAATTTAGAATACCTGAAACTCAGTATTGAAACATCTCAGCACTTTTAACAGAGTCAAAAGTGTAGACTATCCTAATTTAGGGTTTTTTTCCTACATTTGCCCAAACTTGGATCAGAAAGCATTTTTTAATGTTGGCAATATTCAGAGAGTGCTGCTATGACCCAGTTTTTTGGCATATATGGAGAACTGTTAGAGAGCTCCTACTGATGCATTTGCAGAAAGCATGTGGTATTACTTCTTCAGAATAAAACCTCCTGAGAAATCCTAAGAGTGTCTGAAGTACCAAAAAGAATTAGTCATAAATATACACCAATTTATCCCTAGTTTTCTGTAACAGCAGGAAAATGGCTTTACCGTAAGAATCTTGTCGTATTTTATGCTTCACCAAAAGAAGCTGAGTTCTAGTCAACAATGGTTAAAGCTTTTACCAAAGTTCAAGTACTGTACAAAATCCATGGGTGAAAATTATCCAGATTTCTTTATTATTATTAATTGATTTTATGATTAGAGAATGATTTTGCAATCAGCTCTTCCCACAATGGTTTCTACTGACTTTGCAGACCAAAGAAATAACCAAAAAAAGGGAACAGGCATTCACTGAGCTATGAGAACTGCTGCCTCGCTTGCTTGGCTCACCCAAAGCTTGCCATTATCTTAACGTCCATCTTCCTACATAAACATTATGTTCTATATCATATATTCTTCCCAAAATAATTATCTGTGGCACTTTTAATCTCTGGAATACAAATTCTGCTGCACATTTAGGAGTTAGTAAAAAAGCCTTGGGGGTGTACTTTGCTTGGGCATTCTGAGAGAACTTTGCTCACAAGGGAAGGTGTGAATAACACTGGTGCAATGGAATTTCTGGTGAAGCCATTAGATAAATTTTAATTCCCCAGGCTTTGGGTAAGTTTTTGCCCAATTCCTGTTTTTTTCTTCCTGTGGCTCTGACAGTTACAATCTAAGTCCATCACACTGAGAATGAGATGATTATTCCTTTCACAATGATATTTCTTGTTATTTCAGCTGCTCTTTCTGTCTCTCATGTTCAGAACAGTTGGAATTTCTCGGTACCTTTGGAATAGGGATATTTCTCCTCTCAGCTTCTTAGGGTATCTCTGGCTGTTTTCTCATTAGGCTCACAGCAAGAAATAAATGAAGCAGGTGACTGGCACCGAGATTTTGGTTCTGATGGGATCCCTGCCACAGAGTGAGCTATAGATGTAGCATTAAGTATTGATGCCTTAAGTTTTAGCTTTCATATTTTCAGATTCTGTACTGCCTAAGTGTGTAGTTCTAAGTCTCACATTAAGTGCTAGTAAGCTCTCTTCACAGAGCAGGGAGACAAAACAAATCTTTTCCCCTTGGAGACCAAGGACAACTTTCAGGCCCAAAAGCATAAACAACGGTGGACCAAAGGGAGGAACAAGAAGGATGGGACCTCACAACCTGAAGCTGTAATTGGACAATTAAACCCCAATATGCAAATAGACCAAAACTTATAAAAATGTAAAACCTCACGGCCAGGGCGCCATTGTGTGGCCATTTTGGGTCTGTCTGGGGTGTAGCCCTAGTCAGACTCCTGTCCTTTCAATAAATAACTACTTTATTCTCTAGCTCTGTCCAGTCTCTGTTTCAGGTCAGCCTTTCTAAGGCATCAGTATGGGCTTTTAGGTGAGAAATAAAGATATTAAATAAGCTGACTATCAAAACCCAAGTAATACAGTTATGGCTCTATCTAAAACAACACTGTACATGTTTTAGTGGATTCCTCTTTTGTTCATAACATCTTTTACCAGGTTTGACTCATGCAGTGGAACGATGCCCTATCCACAGTCCTCTCCCCAGCATGCCAGCATAATTTGTAATAGCAAGAGTCTACACACCCAAAAGGCTCAACCTGATTACGCTGTAGTCTGTATACATTCTGCTGTTATCTCCAGGGGAAAGGAGATTGATAACTCAATTTAATGGATGTCATGTTCATGCAGAGATAAGAAGCTTCCTTACCACTAAATTTTATCATCAGATTTGGAGCAGCTTTGTCTTGTGCACTGTGGAGAGCTGCCTACTTTGCTAGGGTTGCCAACTAAGTGTAAATGGGTTATTTAACAAAGATTATGCTTATTATTGATTTGCAGTTGTTGGCAGTGTTTTTTGGAGGCTATTCTGGTTCTGATTCTACTTTGAGAAAATTGTAAGGAAGCAAAAAGCCTCGAATAATGGTGAGAACAAGAATACTGAAAACCCTGATAAAGCTCTCAAGATTTGAGGGTTTTGTTTTAGTCTACAGGGAGAACTATGATATTGGAGGTTATTATTATGTGCCATAAAAAAAATTGAAAAGTTCTTCTTATGCATATTAAGGATAAATTCTTTGTAATATACCAAGAGAGGTTAAATTGAGCATATCTAATATGAGCATTAGAGAGATGGAGATACGTACAAGAATGTTATTAAAGTTCAGTAAGGCAGCTGTCCTTAAATACTGGGAGACATCTTCATACTCTTGAAAATTAGTACAATTAAAGTGTCATTTGAGCTATCTGAATCTGAACTGTCATAGGATATACAGCTCAAGGTACCCTCTTTTCCACATTATTTATATTTGTATTCATGTTTAAATATTTTCTTTTTCATCTTAGTTCAAAAGATATAACTTGTTTTGACTTTATTATTTATTATTTATAACCTTGATACATATTCATTTTATACTCTGTTCTGCTCAGGCACATTATTCATTAATATGGTCAATTACTTCATTGTGTGATCTTCTGGACTTTGGAGGTGCTTTATGATTTTCATGAGCTGCCCAGATTTATTTTTCTTTGCATCTGAAAACAAGGAGTTCCACACTGTATTATAATTTGATTTTTCAGTCCTGACAGAAATGCTTCTGAATCCATTGAATTGAGGTGGGATATTGGGAGACAAAAAGATCTGATTCTTCCTAGGTTTACTATTTTTATGTCAATGAAATTTCTTTGTCCTGAAAAGAGCTGCTCCTTCTTTACTCTGGTTTCAATTAGAATAGAAGTAAACCTAATTTAGGTTTAAGAATGTCCATGCCAGATGCACTGAGTGCTTGTAAATAAGAAATTCAGGTTCCCAGTGAAGGCCTGCAAGTTATATACCTTTAGTATATAGTCTAACCCTCTAGTCTTCAGCTGTACTTTTTATTATGTTGATTGAATGCAATCAGGCTGCTACAGTTACAAGAGAAAGAAAAATCTATCTGGCCTGTTGAAAAAAGATCTTTGCATGGCATAATAAACATTAATTACACTTCACTCATTAAATTAGTTGCTTCTAATTAAGCTGGCATACCAGGAGTGATTTTTATGTTCAGTTACTGCCTAAGTTAGGAAGTATAATGAGTCAGCTGAAGGAATCAGTTCCTTAACCAGCACAAACTGATGCAGCCTTGCTGAAATTCAGTGTGACTTTGCGAATTTACCACAGGGGAGACCCTTGCCATTCAAATTCAGATTTGCTGACTTGCCATCTCCTGCACAGTGACTCTTTCACAAAGATGCCTACAAGAGTGGAATTTGCATAAGGTTTCCTTGCTGCTCACACAGGAACCTGGGGTGCTCGAGTTACCCGTGCTGTCAGTACGGGAAGCGCTGGCTGCGCTGCGCGGAGACAGGCGGCGCTTGGAAATGTGATGGGCTCTTCCCAAGGGGTCTGGCTGTCAGCTGCTCTTGCCTAGATTTCTGTCAGAGAAAGTCAGCTTTTACCACCTGTTCTTCAGAACTAAGGGATAAGAAGGAGGCTGCATTAATCCATTACTGGCTCAGAGAAGTGTCTCAGGAGCTGTGCACTTTTGGCCCCTCCATGGGCCGTATGACAGCACCGTGAAAAGCCAGCAGGACACCACACTATTTACAGCCTCCTGAGCATCTGCTAGCACTGCATTATCTGTGCTGGTGGGTGCAAGGCCCATAACACCTGTCCAGACCAGGAACTGGGTTTCTTGCATGGGCAGGGAGGCAATGAGGTCTGTGTGGAGTCCCCACAAAGAATACTCTGCACAGAAACAAGGAGCTCCCAGGGTTGCTTTGCTGTGAAACTACCTTTCTCTGTTCAGGAAATTCTGATTTCCTCTGTTGTTATAAATAATATTTTCCTTCAGTGGACACCTTTCTGTCGCCAGCATCCCCATATTTAGACCTAACAACCCTTATAATAAATAAAAACCAGGAAATCAAGACTTTGTCCTCATGCTCGCTATGACCTTGCTGAACAAAACATACCTTCTGTGTATTTCCAGTTGTCTTTATCCCTTGCCCCATTCATGTCTGATTATGTAGACTGAAATGTTTTCTGTGTTTTCTACACTATTATCATCTCTCTGTGTCCTGAGAGTGCTTGGGGTTTAAAGATTGGTGTCAGACCCTATACAATTTCAGGATGAATTGTAGGCTCCTGAACACAGTCCTGCACAGCGTGAAGTGGTATAAAAAGAGATGCTTAATAAAAAAAGAATTCTAACAGACATTTTACTTAACTGAAAAAGTCAATGGTTTATAGTTCCTCCATTTCCAATGAATCAGCTGATCCATACTGGTAAAAATCATCAGGCAGTAGCTGGTCTAATGTAATTTAGGTGTCTTCAAAGAGATGAACAGTGCATACTACTGGAAAGGATCTAATAAGTTAAAAACCCACCTATTATGTGATAGGATGGCTGCTGAAATAGTGAGTGTTACCCTGAGTGAAGGAACATTTACCTGCACAGGCATCATTAGGAAGAACCCAGCATATGCCCTTCCTAAACTTATGGATCCTTCAAGCAACTTACAGTCTCAGTGCCTTGCTTCATGTTTTAAGACAGTGCTTGTCAGGAACATAAGTAAAACCTTCTGATGTATACTACATATCATGGTGATCAATTTTTGTCTTAACAATTTTTTTGGTCCTATTTTTCTTTTACTAATGAACCTGACAAATACTTTTTTTTTCTTTTCAGAAATAACATACAAAAACCTTATTATCACAGCTGTTCATCTGTCTACGCATCCTACCAGTGATAAAAGGTTCAACTGCCAGGGAGAGACAATCCAAGTCTCTGGTATTAATGCATTAAATCTTATGTGTTAAATAATGCTTTTTCACCTTGGAAAACTTCAAGAAAGGAATTGCTGCAGTTTTCAATTCCACTCAGCTGGGGATGATAAGGTGCAGTGTCTATTTCCACAGAAACTGAGAAAAATGAATCTCATTATTTTTGATGATGTAGCAAAGAAGTAATGATCCTGTGGGATCTTATTACATGGCTGAAAACTGAATTAACTTTGGCGTAACCACATCGAGTGAATTACTCTAATGATCTGTTTCCTAACTCTTATGGGTGATCTCATAACAATGCTCCCACAATCTGGGAGTATGCATGAGAGCATAAATTGATTTTGCTTTTCAAAATTCAAGCTTCTTTCTTCAAGGAAATCACTGAGACAATTTGTCATCCCATTGCTGAGGAAGCAGTCACTCCTTTAGGCAATGATGACACCTTCTGTGACAGTGATAAAACTGGTCCAAAGCACAGGCATTCATATATCACCATATAGATGTGAAATTGAAGGTGGCCCCCATGTGACAGAGAAGGAGGAGTTACTGTCTTCCTCTCACTGGTCACCTTATCCACAGGACAGGCTGAAGGAACTGCAAAGCCACTTTGCCTGGAAAGTTGTCATGAACATGGAAAGAAACTGAGCTGGAAGTTAAAAGCTAGAAACTTTCCACTTTTACAGGAAAGGCTGTGTTTTCCAGCAGAAAGATCCTCAGGACTCTCTGTTAACCACATCTTCTGAGAGACTTGAAATTGTGGACATTAAAATTCATTAATCATTTACAAGTTAGAAGATGAAGGACTAATTCTCTCATTTTTGTTTTCTGACAGATAAATATTTATCAGAGTTTAAAATAACCATGTAGGATTTCTCATTCATCAATGTTCAGAGCAGGGTATAACATGGAATTAACTTCTTGGGGCTTGCTAAATAAGTATCCACATTGTATTTAAACACATCTGCAGTGTGGCTGACTTGCCCTGGGTCAGTGAGTTTCTGCACAGAGCTAAAGCTCCTTGGAGACTGGCCCTGTGCTTCATTCTGTTTGCTGCTTCCTTGTCCTGGAGTCTCAACATTACTCACTAAATTTGCGTAACACTAATTAAGGATGTGATCAGACAAAGTAATCAACAGTAGTTCTGTCGTGCACTGCGATTATTTCAAGTTGAGATGTGAGTAAATATGCAATTTCAACACAGGGATTTTAATTCTCTAGCAGCAGGATTAATGAGTTTGCTTTGCATTGGTCACCACTGACGCGTGAAGTGATGGAAAGCAGAGGCAGCTGAGGAGCAGAGGTAGCACGGAACACTTGTCCATGGCCATGCTCACCCTGCTGCTGAAGCCTCTCCCCTTCCAGATCTTGTTGCTTTAAACGGTTGCTTATCACAAAATCCTTGATGGAAGAAAGTATCGTTTTGGAGATTAATTTTCTGGCACCTGTGAAAAGAGCAGGTGTTGGGTGACAGCCTGTCAGGTTTTTTAAAACAACCCAACATTAAAGGGCAAAAATACTGTGTCTGACAGGAGTAGCAGCAGTGGTTGTGCCAGGCAGCTAGTACAGCAGGTGGGTTCTGAGGTACTACAGCACCATATGCTGTCTGCCACAAAAGCTCTGCAGCAGGAGATGAAACCTAAAACTGAACATAATAGAAATGTAGATAGTGTCACTGCATGCCCTTCGCTGCCCATCCTGCACAGAGGCCTGGAAAGGGCAAAAGAGGTGTCATTCAGCTGTAGTCAGCACGTTTCATTTGTTAAGAAATGAAGTAATTTTTATCCTGTGTTTACCAAGAAAGAACTGGAGCAGAGAGCAAGAAAATAGCAAAGCCAGGAGGAGCCAGTGGTGGAGCTGAGTGCCAAACCTTCTTCTGCACACCTGGGGGTCCCTCAGCTCTCACACTCACTAAGATGGTATTATTTACCAAGAGCTGTTGCCAGCTGTTTGCAAAGATAGACAATAAGAGGACTCTGAGGCAGTAATGTGCATTATCTGAGCAGTCCAGGTTTGAAATGTTGGTATTTTTCACAGCATTTTCCTTACCTGCCTGGGAATAATAAAACTGGTAGCAGTCATTTGAAATAGCAAGGAGCAGCTGTTTGCATTCTTGGCCAGCATAAATCTCAAACTACTTATAATACCAGCACACTCAACCTGAGCTACAGATGATCTCTAGTGGTAAAATCTGATTTCCTTTTTGATCAGTTTCCCTGTGCCTGGAGCATTCCCAACACGGTGTCCTTCTTGAGGAAAGGAGTGAGACACACTGAAGCAAATCTGCTGACACATCATCTGGCACTTCAAGCACCACCAAGGATGGAAAAACCCTTGGCAGAGACTTTTGCCTGTATCGTGTGTTGGTCTTCTATAATAATGACACCTTTGCAAGTGTCATAAACTATGGTAGCATGTTCATGGCTGTTCACATTCCCCCACCAGAGAAAGCATCTGAATTTCCTTCAGAGAAATCAGCCAAGACTGATGTTCCAGGAGTCATCCACTCCAGTCTCATTAAGTTGACTCAGACTATGAATGGGTGATTCATCTTATTCTTTTCCTGTCATCTACCACCAAAGAGCTCTATCACTTTAACCCCTTCCTGAAGGCTCCTGTGACTGACCAGATTTTTCTCCCGGCTCCTGAAGTCTTTTTGGCTCAACCTGATTATTTTCCTCCTACTTTTTTCCCTTTGCCTGTTCTCTGTCATACAGATGTTGCTCTCTCTTTTACCTCCACCTGATGTTGTAGAACAGAAAAGCACTGGAGCAGAGACCTTGCTGTCTACTTTCCTGGAGGTTAAAACTGAGCAAGTCCACCACAAACTTAGTGTGCTACATTATAAATTATAAGAATGAAAAAACTACTTGACATCCAAGAGACACAGATTAAACTGCTCAGAGAGAGAGAGGCATGTTTTTTAAGGACAGAGGGACAGTTCTGATTTTGTTTGACCTCCATACAGGCTGTAGAATATCATGGAGTCACTTCCACATTCAATCCAACATTGTACTGGAGAACCAGAACATTTCCTTTAGAAACTTAGCCAGGTATCAAGATTACCTCTGGGGAAGCAACTACCCCAAAGCTATGTGAGGCTGCATTTTTCAGCAGTCAGGAATATATGGCTGCAGATGCTAATGTTTAAACTCATTTCCCTCTGTGGAGCCTTCCTATTTTCTCCTTAATGCCTCTGCCATACCAGGATTTAAATGGTATGGCATTAACATATGTCCATGTCTAATTCCTCAAGAGAGAAATAAGCATGATCCAAAGGCATGGGGACAGAGTACTACTGTGTTGGCCTAGGATTTGGCAACTTCTCAGTTTGTTATAGCCTCAATTTTAAACTACATCTGTGCATTACATACAAATGGGTTAGATGACTGCAAAAAGAATCACTAATTTAAGACAGTAATGCAAACATTTTTGACATTTAAACATTATCCAGTAAAGGTGCATAACCCTTCTATTTGACAGAAGTGAATACTAATGAGAATTCACACATTCGAACCCTTCTGGGGTAAAGAGAGGAGGTAACATATTTCTATTATTTCATAATTTTTGTAACAAATTAATTCATTACTATGCTTCAAAGACTGATTAATCCCTCACAGTGCTGGTCTGGACTTTTTTTAATTCTTTTTTTTTTTTGCTGCTGCTCCTGCTGCCCAAGTGGCCACTGATTAATGCAATAGAATATTCAGCATTGCAAAAGAAAAAAATACTGGCGATTATGTACTTTCTGCCTTCCCAAAGGTCATCTGCTGTCCAGCTCAATTTATCTCATTCCTCTCCTCACTCCCTCCTTACCCACAGGTTTCTTTGACATGCTTTCACTTCAGTATATGTTCTCTCTTGCTCCAAGGGTAATGTGTGCTCCTCCTAAGGAAGCCTGGTGAAATAGAAAAATGAGTGGAAAGCTTGACTCACACATACAGTGAAGATCTACATTACCAGTTGTGCATTACAAATGACAATGGAGAACCTAAAATACTCCCTATCCCAACCCTATGCATGTACCTTGTGTGGCTGCAGCCACAGCATGCTGACATGGGCATGCTCAGCATGTGAGATCATCTGGGATCTCAGAGGCTGACCTTTGATTGTGTCAAGTTTCTTTGTAAAAGTCAGTTTAGTTGAGCTTGATTTTTGTGGTGACCTTGCTGGGCCTTGAGCAGGGCCAAGCATTTTGTCTTGTGTTCCCCCTTTGTTTAGCTAGGATATGATTTCTAGCAATGTTCCTCTTCTGAGCAGCACGTTGTATATCAGGGTAGTGACCTCAGCTGATAACCTCGCTGTCCCTGCAATACAGAAAAAAAAAATTACATCAACAGAGAGAACATTAAAGAAGGAACAGAAAGGTTAAAAATATAGCAGTGTTCACTCGACAGATCCAGCTCCTGCAGCACTGTGAGGTAGAACATGTATTTCTACTCCTTTTAACAGCTTAGGTATGGCTGTAGAAATGTCATGTAAATGGTCTCAAAAAATGAAACACTGAATAAGTTTGTTCCATGCCATATATCAAGTTATTGTTAAGCACTGATAATACAGTCCTTTCTCTCATTTATTCCTGCTGAGGATCTTTCTTCAGCAAATAGTGCTTCTAACACAGTTTTCTTCCTCGGCATCCTGGCCCAATTCTGCACTCAGGTTTTTCCCATGTTTGTAATTTATCTGTTTGCTGTCAGCTCCCCATGACAGGGGCATTGGGTCTGGCTGAGATGAGCTGATTTTCCCAAGGCAGCCTTGGTGCTGTGCTTTTTGTGTCAGTAGATGGAAAGCTGTTGATAACACACCAGTGTTTTAGATACTACTGGGCAGTGCTGGCACAGCATCAACACTGTCTCTCCAGCATTGCCCCCATCATGAGTAGGATGGGGTGGGCATGGGAGGGGACATAGCCAGGATAGCTGATCCGAACTGACCAAAGGGATTTTCCCTGTCATATGATGTCTGCTCAGCAACACAAGGTTCCTCAGGGAAGTTTAGGCAGCCTGAGTGCCCTTCAGCCCCTCCTTGACAACACCTGTGCACAAAGGCGATGTATTCTGCCAAAGCAGAATTAGCCCTTGCAAACTCTGCTAAGAATCAAATCTTCTAGGCAGGAAATGAACACAGAGAAAACAGAGGATATTGCAAAGGTGTCAAAGGACTCCAGGAGCCTCGTGAGACTCAGACTCCTGAATCATTTAGACCTTCCTTATACGTATAGAGAGGAATTATCCAAGGGAGTCTCAGCGCTTTACACAGAGAAAAACCCAGTCTATGTACTCTGGCAGACCTCCAAAGAAACAAAAGCACAGGGGAAGATGGATGAGGGACACCACAAGGGAGATCACATGGGTTTCTCCCCAGATATTCCACTGCCTTGGTTGGGCTTTTAAAGAACTTATAATGCTGTGTTCAAAACCTCTCTGCAAACCAGGAGAGATCAAGTCTTTTTTTCCCAAACAGAAACAATGTTTTTCTCCAAAAAAGCTGTCAAGTCAGATCAGAAAAAAGAATATCAAAATGTTATTTTGCTTGTAGTTATGCAGGTCATTTAGTCTTTTAGTATCTATTAATTATTCTTCTTTGTCTAGGTTCATTATAAAATATCCAGCTGATACTGCTATTCTCAGTAGCCTGAGGAAGATACTTTGATGTTAAATGCTGTGCTATCAGGAACATTTATAGAGTTGGCCTGAGTTTTTTGGCTTGTGTTTTTTATTTGAGTTTTGTTTGTTTGTTTATTTGGTTTTAACTCCCTCCAATTTAACTCCCCCTCATGTAGTCTGTTGCTCATTTGACCTGAATTAAATTTGCCAAAACTTGGTACTAAAACAAGTGACACTATTTTTCTGTTCTGTAATGGGGTTTTTTTTCAGCAATTTTTTTAGTCTTTTCAGACTGACCTATGAAACAACAATTTTCTGATCCACTTCTTCAACAGTAATTGTTCCTGCCTATCTTAATCACCCAGCATACAGTGTGTGCCTGAGGATTTATTCCAAGTGATTAAGATGATTTCCCAAGGATGTTCCATATGATCCTTATTTGATTTACATCTCTCTTCATTTTCACTATTGTCTTCAAAATTACAAAGGTTCAATACAGGTTTTCTGGTTTAGTGTTTTTTTAAAGGAAATTATGCTAAGAACTTCTCACTGCACTAGTGCTGCTGGTGCTCAAGGATATTGGTAACTTGTGTGTATGTAATTACAAAATTCTAGTTTGCTTGGGGTTTTGTCCTTTAATTCACCCTATATGAAATGTTAAGTATGGCAGAGCCACAAATGCACTTCCTGGTATTTCTGATACTCTACTGAATGGAAGATTAAAATCTAATAATAACCTTTGTCATAAAGCAAATTTCTTCCTCCAGAGAGATGATGAACAAGCTTTTTGTGGTGTGCTGTCTAATAACTCAGTTGGTCACAAGGCTTCTACATGGCCATACACCTGGAACATGAAAATCATCTGCGTTATTCTGAAGTTACTGGTAGAAAAATGAGACAGGAAAATGTCACAGCAGAGATAAAAGGATTGGATAGGTGCAGTTATAATACCTGGGATAAAATTAAAAGTGTTATCTAATTTTTGTGCTTCAGGGTATGAAGTGAACACCAGCTTAGTTCAGGAATAAGTCTTTCCTCTGGACAACGTATACCCGAGAGCACAAATGGTGACTGATTGGAGTAGTTGGTGACATGGCTGCAATTTTTCATCTCCCTTTGCTGAAAATGCCTTCATCATTCTCAGACATTAAATGAACTAGTGCTGTCTTGTGGTTTAGAAATTCCTTTTTTTTTTTTTGATGGATTTGACATTCCTGTGTCACAACAGAGCTGATTTCAGGTTGGTCCTTCCTGGAGGAAACTCTGGTGACAATTCTCAGTTGCAAGGACACATCTGTATCAGTTTGCTAAATAGAATGGGACCCAAATTTCATAATTCCTCAGTACATGGCCAAATAAGCCTTCAACTTGTGTGGGATTTAGATATGTGGGCATTTTAGAAGTAGGTTCACCTCTTTTTCACCTCCTTTCAGGTGTGCTCTTGGGAACACAAAAAATTGGGGAATCTTTGAGTTCCTCTGGAGCTGGCAGTTCTACAAAAGTAGGGCCATTTGTTCCATTTGTCTGCTGCCTAATGTAGAATGCAGCAAGAGGCACAAAAGGCATCCATAGTATCTGGAAAAGCATCCAAGGTCCAGTACTCTTTGCCTATTTTTCTGAAAGAGTGGTACTATTTGAGTGGCTGGGTTTAGAGATATCCTCCAAAAGTCTTTGGAGAGTTGTATCAAAAATCTGAGAATAAGAATCAGCTCTAAAACAAGCAGCTATGAAAGTTACTAGAGGGACCCACAAAAGGTAATTAAGAAATACAGCCACATTAACTTCAGTGTGTCCTAAACAGTCAAAGCAATGCAAGTCTGAAGGCTCAGACTGTGTTACTGAGTGGTTGACACTTGCTGCCCCCACACCACCCTGACAGCACTGCCTAGCTGAAGGAGTCTCTGCCTTTTGGGTGTTGTAAACCTAAAGCAGAGCCACAGCTGACCTGGGGATCCAAGCCCACCAATCACTGTTTGGCTATCTGGGGTTTAAATAATAAATATGTACCAAGAGGTGTGTAGAAAAATTATTATTATCTTACTATCCAAACAGTAAACTGGTTATAGAAAGGTTCTAGTTCTTGGGAATACCAAGATTGGAAGCTCCTCAGTCTAGGCAGGGTCTGGGCTGAGCTGACACAGCTCAGGAGTTCTCTGGGTCTGTAGAAGCATTTCAACGCTGCACTTTGTAGGGTAGATGAAGCCCCTATCACTAAAGGGAAGACAAACTCCTCCAAGAGTAATTTGAGGTTTCACAACCAAAATGGTAGGTTATCATCCTCCTCAACTACTGTTTTTAGGTGACATTTGTGCTGCAAAGCAGCACTGAAGTGTTCAAAGCAAAGGTTAAAAAAAATCTTGCTACACACATGAACTTCCCTGTTCCTATTGTCTACATGTGGGGGCCATTCAATCCCCTCCCTGTTCACTTTTTGTGTCACAAACATTTTCTTGTGACTAGTGAAGTGAACTAAGGCTGAAGGAGACAAAAAAGATTATAAAACCAATTTATGTCAGAGCAAAGGAAATAAAAAGGAATACAGTCCTCAACTAAAATTTTTCAACTCCCTCTATTTATTTCTTATCTACCTTCAGTAATAATGAATAAATAAAAATTAGGCAAGAACCATACCCTTTCTAAAAAAACAGAATCAGTCATCCTCTGTGCTGACGCAGCTAAGAAACATAAAATTGATGTAAAGGAACAACAGGCATTATTTTTTCTTCTAGAGAGTTATTTTCTTGTGATGGAAGCCAATTAGTGCTCTCTGAAGAAACATGAAAGCATCAGAGAGAACATTTTTTGTCTGAAAAGAAACAAAAAGAGTGAAAATAATCTGATCTAGAAAGACATTTTCATGTGCCTTCAGAAAATGGAGAGACACAGAAAAAGAGACTACTGTAGTTTTCCTGACTAACATAATGCAACCTTACTCTTGAAAATGCTGGAGTTCTGATTTTTTCCATTAATATTATCAACTGAAAATGTTCTGCTTCAGACAGTGTCTCAGCCAAAATTTTCCTGCTGAATTATTTCCTTTAAACAGTAAAAACAGTAAAGAAAAGATCCCTCTAAAGCATTGCTGCCTGTTGAGATCAGGAGTTCAGGTAGGAAGAAGTGTTTATCTTTTTTTCAAATGTTCTTGCAGGAAGATTGTTGCTTGCCTTCATTTTGAAGTGTTTTTTTTTTTTTTTCCCTCTCTCTTCTGGGATGTACCTTCCTCTCCCCTCAAAAGACTCCTGTTTTTATTAGAGAGAGTAGCCTTGAAGACAAATGTGACCCTCCCCTGGGAGAAGCCTTAGATCTTGCCTTGGGAAATGGGAAAGCACCAAGACTCCATGGAGCTGTGAGCCTGTCCTTGTGCAAACATCAGTCATGGCCTGACACTGTCAGGCACTGCTGCTTCACTATCAGCCCTGAGGGGACTGAATGAGACTTAGAATGATGAGGCAAACGGCACATCTGTGCAAACAGGCATTTGGGTTGGTATTTGAACGTGCAAAAAACTGGACAGTTTTGCAAATAAAGCCAGAAGGAGCTTTGGAGATGCACAGCACCAGGGGAATGGCTCCCCTGAGGAGCTCCATGGGCACCAGCTGGCACAGCAGAGGGATCATGGTGCTGGAGACATGAAAGAAGCCACAACATTTCCACAAACACCCAGGGGGCATTCTTAGTGTCCAGGGACCAATTCCAATTTGGACAACTTGCCAACTGCTGTAATAAAGGAAGAAATACCAAACTAAGCATGTAAGCAAGTTCTTCCTGCAGCTCAATGGGCACTTTTGTGGGAGAGAGCCCCAGTGGCCACGAAATATCACAATTTATTTGGTACAGCAGGTGACAATCAGAAAAGCAAAGAGAAAGGACTAAATCCTCCAGGTCCTCAGCTGCAGATGAAGACGGCTGGCAAATTCCAGACAGCTTCAAGTGATGAAGCTGACATGTTTAAGGGAATTAGCAACTAAAATCTGGAAATTATTAACACGTTATTGAAAGGCAAGAGTTGCCTGTTTTCCTTCCACTATCCTGCTAATACACAATAAAAAGGTGAATTACTATTTTTGATCTTGTTGTTCCTAGTTGACCCTGACTTTTTTTTTTAAGTGATCATTTTATTTGCTTATCTAGATTTTTGAACCATATTAACCACTTACATTTTTTTGGCAACAGGGAGGTTGTCCTTGTTTGCACAGATGGTTAGTTCATTGCTGAAGTCCTTTATTTGGCAAGAATCAGCCTTAAAAAGCTGATGGCGTCAGTAAGAGAAATCTAGTATTTCTGTTTTTTTCTTTAACAACATGAGAGCACCCAATTTATCACTACAGAATTGGTGAAATCTTCTTGATCTTCCCTCTGTCTTTAAAGGATTCTGGCTTTTAAAATATAAAGTAAATACTTGCTGGGGTATTTACAGCATAAAAGAAGTCAGACCTATAGCAGCACTAGAAGATCAATGGACTTGAATAAAATCAGCCTAAAAGTAGCATAAATACTTTTAGCATAAAAACAGCTAAGGCAAAACAAGACCCGTGGTTTCCTTGCTGATTCAAGTCTTGGCAAGTCATGACACTCGTAATTTTCTTCCAGAGACTGTTTGTTGTCATAGCTGTAGCTGTGGCAAAATATCTTCCATGCATCTCTCTACATCAGAAATCTAAAGCCCTCTGTAGGCAAAGATGCCTTTACAAGGAATTTCTTGGCTTTTGAGACATTAAATATACTTGTCAGCACACTAATATTTTAGTTCAAATATTTTATGACACCTATGACTTAACAAATCTAGTTAATCTAAAGAGAACATACGTCCCCTACATGAAAAGTCATCACATCTAATCTGATTTTGATAATACTGTATGTGTATTTCAGGGTTTCCTGTTTGCTTGGCTAAAATGGACTATTACTCTGCAACCTCCCACCTGTAGTTCTGGTTGCTTTTCTGACTTGATTTGGTAACAATATTTTAGAAATGCTGAGGTCTTTCCTATGCCTTAGATCCAAAACAAGGGGCATGGGAAAAACTCTTATGCTTGAGTGTAACCACAGCAAAGTGAAGCCTGGGCCAGAGATAACATCTTTGAATGATAAAGGAAGCAGATTAAACACATGGGACTGTCCAGAGGCACTTACACATAAGGCAGGCCATTAATGGGCAATGAACTAATGATACATCTTCAGAAAATGCTTCCTCTGAGCCCAGAACCACTAACAAGATACATAAGAGGCATACACTCAGCCACATATTAGGCACTGGGCTTGGGTGACTTGTGTCCCAGGGTACCCAATTTAGTTGATGAAGCAGGAGCTGGTCAGAGCAGGTGCTGCAGAGGTGGCAGTGAGTATTTCCCAACGTGTTATGGGGGAATTGCACCATAGCAGCTTAATATGTCAGACATGACTGTAAAGTTTTGTGATCTGCTTGGTGCAATCAGGGATTGGAAGCATCTGTCTGTGTTATGAGATGCTGAACATATGAAGGCACACAAGCAGTTACCTCTGGGTCTGAACTAAATGAGAACATAAGCAAATGAAAGGAGAAACAGAAACAGTAAACCAAGAGAAAACAAGCCAAGATGCTACAAATGTAAACACTTCTCAGTCCTTTTGTGATATTCTTCATGTGTATACCTTGCACTAGTTCTGCTGCATTGTTCTGTTCATTAAAACCACACAGAGTTTACAAAGAGCTTAAACAAATCCAACAGCTTATTCTTATTCTAAGCTTATGCTTATTCTAAACATCCTATGCTTATTCTAAGCTGTGGGATAGAGCACACTGCAGAGATGCAGAGGCAAAGATGAGATGGGCAGTGCCTGTTAATAGCAAGAAAAGCCTGTCAAACTTACAGCATGGTGCTCTAATTAACAAAGAATATAGCAAAGATAGACATTCCAGATCTACGCCTAATTCTCCTTCAAGAAATTGCTTTTTTGGAAGGGAATCTGCAAGGATACAGTTCTATTCTGTGTGTGAATGGCTTTAACCTCCATTCATGGTTTCATCCTGATGGAGCTTTCCTCCTCATTTTGTAATCCTTATGAATTTCCAGGCTCCAGCCAGGATCAGAACCAAAAATGAGGCACTGCAACTCTGAAGGAACCCAAACCTGGGAAATTTCATGAGAAAACACACTGTGAAACTGTCTGGACGGGTTTGGTGAACTTGAAAGATGAGGGTAGCCTGGACAAAACTGCACATTGGTGATTATTTGTGCAATTTGGATGTAAAGTATTGAATCTAATTGGTCTGAATAATGTCTGTGCTTACATTCATGCCACTGGCAATGGATCTGTAAAGCAAAATGGCTGGTAAAGAGGACCAAATATCACTGGGCTTATCTTGGTTTTTACATAATTTATGTCATTTTTTGATGTCAGATTTACATCAGGTAGGATCCCAAACCATTTGTATCTCTCAAAATTCCCCTGCTATAGGAACCAAGGTATGATAAGTGGAATTTGCTTCAAAAGCTCACTTCTGCCCAAGAATACGTGGTAACATGCATGTGTCTGAAGGTACTTGGCAATGACATATCATGCCTGAATAATTAAAAATATGAAAGTGCTTTATAGATATTCATTATAGACAATTAGGAAATGGTACTTTACTAGAAAAAAAACAAACCAAACCAAAACCAAAACCAACAAAATCTCCTAAATTCCAAAATATTCTTCTGAGCTTTCAATGAAAAAATATTGGTGAAAATTTAAACACTTTTTTTTTCAAGCAAAACATACCAAGGTATTTTGATTCTACATTTCTTGGCTCTTTGCATCATGCTTGTCTGATTCACTCAATCAGAGTGAATTCCCAAATTTTAGCTCTGTGCTTTGGAAAAACAAGATCCATCTGGTAGATGCAGACAACATCACCATAAAAAGGATTCGCTCGTATGATATTTTTCTCATTTTCATTCCCAATCTCGGGAAGGACCCAGAACAAAAGTCACAATAAGAAAAAGGAGTTTCTTTTTTATGGAAGAAATTATCACTTGACAGGTAGCACTAAGGTTGAGCTTAGTGCATGAAAAATACAGTCAGACACGAGAATTTGGTAGCCATGAAACCTCTGACTCCCTGTGTGCTGGATGGACTTTCCACATACAACAACAGCCTGACCAAAAAAGCAGGTTTTGCCTGCTGACATGAAGGAGTGACACCATTACCATCAGAATGCATAAACTCTGTGCATTTCATAAAGTAGAAACAGGGGGACACATGCAGCCAGAATAGAATTATATTATACTCTCTTCAGAGCAAAGACAGCTACCTCTGAATTCAGTGGTCATTTAGTGTCTGCAGCACTGCTGGGTACAGATAAAAGGTTTGATTTCTCCCAGCCTGAATGCCTCTGTGGCAAAAATGGGCTGGGAGAGCATTGCTTTGCCAAGGAGTTTGCTATTCAAATGTGCTGCATGTAATTAAGGGCATTTGCATGAAATTTCTACCTCCTCAAGGCTCAGGTTAGAAACACACACATCTGTCACAACCTGACATGTTCAATCAAAGAAGAAATAGAGTTGAAATCATTACAGGGTGGTTTATTTGTAATGAGAGAACAAGTCAAAATACAAAGGAAAGAGAGAGGAAAGGAAAGCATTCGGGGGCTGTCAAGAGCACGTCAAAGCTGCTGTGTTAATGGGAAAAAATCAGCAAAAATCTTTTTAATTTAGTGTCTTTCATCTTCAGGTCTCTGTAGTTATAATAATTCTTGAATCTGTGATTTGTATGCTAGTTAAAGGTTAATGATCTTTATTTATAGCACCTCAAGGCAAAGTTCATTGACATCCATGGATGGAAACAACGCCTGCAATAGATTTTTAATTGTGGGAATTATCAGGAAGATTTTAAAAGTCTCGACCTGTTAAAGCTTTATTCAAATTTCAGGGATCAGATGATGTCCTTTTGCAAAACATCTTTTGGGCTCTGCTGCTGTTTTATCAGACTGGTGATAAAGTTTTTGGCTAATAGTACCATTTAGCTCAGCAGTACGACTGCTTTGCTCTTGAAATTTTCTTGACTTGAGGATAATTTTAGGCAAAAGCAATTACCCAGTGTCCAGGATTCAGCTGGGATAGCGTTAATTTTCCTCCTGGTAGCTGGTCCAGTGCTGTGTTTTGGATTGGCTTTGAGGAAGATGTTGATAACACGGGGATGTTTTGGTGGTTGCTGAGCAGCCCCTACAGGACTTGTCAGCTTCTTGTGCCCTGCCAGCGAGGAGGCTGGGGCCACAAGGAGCTGCAGGGAACACACAGCACAGCTGCCCCAGCTGGCCTGAGGGATGTCCCAGACCATGTCACACATGCTCAGCATGTCAACCAGGGGGAAAGTTGGGGGTGGATGCTCAGGAACAGACTGGGCATCAGCTGGTTGGTAATGAGCAATCGTTTTGTGTTTGCATCACTCATTTCTTGAGTTTTATTTCACCTTCTTCCTGTTATTTTATTCTTAAATAAAATTGTTGTTATTATCATTTTTTTCTTTTTAATTATTAAACTCTTCTTATCTCAACCCTGGAGCTTTCTCACTTTTCTGATTCCCTCCCTGTCCCATGGAGGCTGGGGGATGAGGAGTGAGCAGTTGTGTGGTGCTTAATTATCAGCTGAGTTAAACCACAACCTTCAGGCTGCTGAGGACATCCAGATTCCTTCTTTAGATCTGTTTGAGAGGCCATGTTGGTACAACTTTAACATAGTGCCAGTAGTTACAAGAGCAAATTTACCCTTCTGAAGATAATATTCTGCTTTACAGTTAGGGAATGTTCCAAACCACAGGCATCTTGCTGAAACTACACAACCACCTTAATCAAGGTTAAACCCCTAAATTCCCACTGTGATCCAGCAGAGTCAATTAATGCACTAGTTTTAGTAGAACAAAAAAATGGAGAGGATCAAGGGTGAATAAAATATTTCTTCCTTTGGAAGGTTGAACACTGAGTTGAAGCCTTGGTCGGCTTAGGTCTGTGGCAAATGCTTTTTTTACTAGCCTTCTATTTAAGTAACAGAAAAAGCATCCCTGGCAAACTAACAAAACCCCAGACAGTTCAAACATTTAAAACTTAAATGAGTAAGGAAAGTTTTAACCTTAACACTAGCCCTTTTTTTCTTTTCTCTTTGGGTACAAAGAAATTTTTTGAGATGGTAAAAATGCCTCTTTGAATGATTTTTCTGTTGGTAATGGAAGGGGCCTTAATTGCCCTCTAGCAAGTCATTGTTACCTAAAATGAGCTAACAGAAGCTTCTTCTGTTGATTTCTTTTATGAGTATGAATATGTTTTCTTTGAGAAAAAATGAGACAAATACCCAGAGAGTGAGGAAGAAAGAACAACAAAGATAAATGTGCTGCTTCTGATTCTGCAGACCATGGCACAAAGTGTCTCTGTAAGAGAAACAAGGGTTGGTAAACATCCCTATCAGCTGCCTTGGTAAACACACATCACTAACAGGTTATTCCAGACAGAGCTGCCTTCCTGGTCACAGGCTGAGAGCAGAACAGCCAGACACACTCTTTCTCAAAGTAGATTCTGTTCTTTAGTAAAATGCAAAGAAGGAAGAAAGGAAATAGAGTTAAGAATAGAAAGAGTACATATTCAGATGTGGGCAGCAGTGGGAAAATAAGTAATCCTCCAGGTGGAATACATTAATTTTTTAATGGCACACTTTATTTCTCCAACCTTCAGTAAAACCTTGACCAAAGGCTGACTGATAACTTTGGTGGAGGCTGGGCTCTCAAAGACTTGTAAGAAAGGTAGAAAGGGCAAAGCAGGTTGTTATTTCCAACCATTAGTAACACTGGTTTCAGCACTAAATTAAAAAATCTCAGGTGTTTTCTCCATCCTCTCCTCTGCTCACATTCCTTTCTGATGTTTCTGTTTAGTTCAGGGGGTGACGTTGATTTAATAGCAGAACCTATTCCAGGTGGTAAAATGGTATCAACAGATTTAAAACTCCATTATATCCCTCTTTCCATCTTTAAATTTAAGCTACATTTATTAATAATTTGCAGTTGTTCATTTTTTATCTTGGCCAACATGAATTGCCTATACTTCACATCCAGCTCTGAAAACACACACATTTCCTTTTTGAAACTCTTACAAGAAGCTTCACTTTTTAATTTTCATTTCTTTATTTACGTTCTTTTTATGCTCTAAAATAAAGCCTCAAGTGTTGCAAGGAATTTAATCTGCACAACCAGAGTTATTGATTTAGCATCCAAAAAGAATTAATCACTGGATTTACATCCTGTCCTCCTTTAATTTAACTAGTCTTCCACAACCATATGCTCCAGAGACAAGCCTACGTGAAGAAATATATTCCCTGTTAAGTCCATGTTGAAAGATCAATGAAGTGTCCCAGAACTTGGTGTTAAAGTTCCTCTCACTCCGTTTTACAAAAGGTTTCATTCCTTTACATGCCACAATAGTATTTTATGTTGCAGTCTGCAGTGACATGAAGAGAGCAGATGCTGGATGGTACCGGAACCAGGCAGAGATTAAACACAGTCTCAGCATCCACAGCAGTTCTGTTCTCAGGATCCTCTGCCACTCTTTCTGACTTATTAGAGGATGTCTGTGTGGTCCTGGTCTATGGCTGCAGTATCTCATCCAAGGTACTGGGAGCACTACAGCACAAAGGTTTGAAATGCACTTCTCACCCATCACAACCACAACTGGACGTGCTGTCAGGGTCCGCTAATGGGTGCAGGGCCCTGATGGTTCGTTTTAGGGATCTCAGAGTACAAAAGACACAACAGGACAAATTAATATGCTTAACCAGAAATACAGTTTATTAAATACCAACTTCAATACTGCGATAGAAAGAGGGGAAAAGAGAATGAAAGGATGAAGAAGAAGAAAAGATAAAGTCTGGGAT
>WAAE01022014.1:29283-54991 GCA_013400495.1 Nicator chloris
GGGGCCTGTTTCAGTTCTGTAGCCATGCACAGGCTTCAGTGGACACACCTGTGGACGGGACTTGCTGGTAGACATCTCACCTCAGCCAGGCCAGACATTCAGCTCTTTAGGGTCTCAGTCCTTGGAGACGGTCGTGAGGCAGAATGAGGGATCTTCGGACCGACTCTCACACGTGCCAGTGGGGACATAAACACAATGGACCTTCGTTAATGCTGGAATGGTCTTCAGGACTCATGAGCATCATGAACTCTCATGGCATTTATAGCTGCCTTGCTGTCCCAAAAAGCACAATAGCCTCTTGATTACATTTCCAATTATGGGTTTAGAAGGCTAATTTGTGAAAACCATGTTTGGAAATAATGCAACTGAAGGGTTTTTTACTAGTGTTGACGTTACATTAGATATAAAGAACATGACATGGACTTATTCCACATACTCACCAAGAAAAAGAAAAAATTAAACAGCCAGTTCTCTGTAGTCATAGTTCAGATCTCTGAACTGACCAGAGACCTTCTGTTTCTCATGTCAGCTTTATGAAATAGCATGGAAAGCTTCCCTGCAGTCCAAACCCAGATTTTTTTGCCACAGTTTCCAGGAGGTTTAAAGCTGAGAACAGGGTAGGACTACAGCTGGCCACTTAGACTATCTTAAATCCGTCACAAACATGCAGCCTGAGGAACCTAGTGGAGGCTCAAGTACTTTACTATGTCTTCAGTCTCATTAGATTTGTTCTCTTTAGTCTTTTCTCTCTTCTTGCCCTTTGCACAGAAGTCCTTAAGTAGGATGTCAAAACAAACAGTACCCAAGTGGGAGATAAACATTTGATTTTGTCATGTTAAAGTTAGTTTCAGATGGCTAACCTATCCCACAATTCCCCAGAATGTGTCTCAATTCACACAGGGAAAAAACATAAAAATGAAATAGCAACCTAAATCTACAGAGAACTGCTAAATACTTCCATATTGCAGCTGATGTTCTGGTCTTTAGGAAAGCTCCACAAAGACCTCCAGACAAGTATAAGTAAGACAGGATATGAACATTAGGCTGTTTTTGCAGAAGGCCATGGCCATGTGAATATGTTTCTTTATTTTTCTGGTTTTTGTGTTCTGTGAAAAATCAGTATTTATCTCAGACATGTTATATTTTACACGGAGTTCCATAGCAGCAGCTTTGCACTGCATGTATGTGACACTTTTTGAAACTGCTGGAAGATTGGATAGAATTCAAAACAATGTCAGATTCTGCTAAAAAGCCTGAATCAGAAAGTTCAAACCAGATGTACTCCGTTCCGTTGGGAAGTTGGGACTTTGTCCCTTCTTTTTATTTTTTGCAGGGTCGGGGTCAGCCCTTGAGGAGGACAACAAATTGGACTGATGGAGGCATCATGTTCTGACCAGGCAGGAGAGCTGATTGCTGCAGTGGAACTGGAGAACATTTGGGAGATCACACTGACCTTGTAAAATCCAAGTGACTCACACCATTGGAAAAGAGAGTGGTTCTTATCAAGACCAAGAATAGTCTTGCTATATACATGAAAGAAAGACAGAAAAGGAAACAATTGTTTTCACAAGCAAATTGCCAGCAGTTTGTACTGCCCCTGAACATTTAGAATCTATGACAAAGCTTATATTTCTATTGTACATTTAAAAATTGCATTGCAGTCAGCAAGTCCCACTGAAACCAAAAGAAAAGGGATGTAGTTTTCACCTTACATGTCAAAACAGTCTGGAAACTGTAGTCTTTCCTTCTGTATTATTTTTTTCTGTTTGCTTTGGTTACCTCACAATACATGACCAGAACAAAACCTTAGAAAGAAAGCATTTCCTTACCCAAAGAAAACTTACCAGATTTTGAAACATTTTTACCTTCCATAAAAGGACACAAAAGAAAAGACATGAAAATTTTCACAAAATTAAGATCTCCTAAAAAAGTAGATCAAATTTTGCCTAGTTTTACAATATGTTTTCCTTTTCACCAGAGATGAAGCTACTTCTGCAAGTAAAATTTCAAAACAAAAGAGCAAAGCAAAACAAAAGGCACTTCAGATTATATGAAAATCTCTGGTTGTTTAGTGTGTCAAAATCAAGCTTTGGATTATTTCCACATCAGCTTATAGAAAGCATTGGTAAGTGAAATTGAAGGCCAGGTGCCTCAAAAACAGCTGTAATTTTGTCACAAGGTGGGGCTTTTCACCTGTAAGCTGCAGTGAAGTGAATGTGTCTAGGCAGGTCAGTCAGAGAGTGACTTTGAGTGCTGATGTGATCCCACTGCTAGAAAAGCTGGTGCAAACCTACCAGACTGTTCTCCAGAACCACAAGTATGCTGAGATGCTCTCATGTGCAGAGATGTGGTACCCTGGCTGAGGAGCTCCTGTACACCAGCCTCCTACCTGGTTGTCTGTGCTGGAAAATGACTCAATAACATAAGTAAACCCAATTCCAAAGCTACATGGCAAAATTTATCAAATTAATTTTCAAATGGAGCATGTGTTGACCTCAGCTCTTTACTGGTGCATGTTAAATTTCAATAAAATCAGTGTTTTTCAGTAGACAAATATCCTGAAATCCCTGCTCAACTCATTCAAACCTTTCAGTACTACTGCCCTTGAAGCCATGTTCATTTGCTTTAGCTAGACATTGTTCCACTCAACTCAGTCTCAGCTGATTCATCTTTCTTATTACATGAGAATGTGAGCCTGAGGATGGGATCTAAATGAGGACAGTACCTTATTAATTCAAACATCCACTGATGGCAAGGCAAAATAATTTTATTGCAGTCCCTTCAGCAGAGAAATAAAAATGAATACAGCAGATGTTACCATGAAAATTTAACTCTGATTTTCTGTTCCAGCAACTAGCCTATAATTTAACTTTTTAGTCAGGCTGGCACTCTCAGCAGTGGTGTACTCCCCTGACTTCTCTAGTACCCTGGCTGAGGAGATGGGAGCTGTCCTCTAAGGGCTTGGCATGCAGTGACACCTGCAACGAGCACAGCTGACAGCACTGAGTGGATTTGCTGTGTAACCCACTCCCCATGATCCATTGATCAGAGTTTTGGCTACTGTTTGGGGACAAAGTTTATACATTACATCTTTTTGCCTGTCCACCCACGACTGACAGACTGGGAAATTTCAACCAAAATGATTATTTTGAAATCATGGTGAAGGGAAAATTCATTAAACTGGTTTGATTGCAAAGAGTCCTGCTCTTCATTTTTTTGAATAATGATTTTTGCCCCAGTCTTTGTAGAGGTCACTTACATTTGGGAACAGAATAAACTGTTGTCACTCTCTTTTGCCATCTGAAAAAACTGTCCAAATGTGATCAAGCTATGAGAAAAACGCAATTTACACACCATGTGTTCTCTAGGAACTTCATAATCTGTTATTCTAACCTTCAAAAATTTCTTCTAGAGAATAATGCTCTGGTCCAGCCTCAGAGCTCTGCTCCCCACATATGGGCATGCTGAAATCTAATGTACTGACAATTCTGTGGAGTTTGCTTTAAAAAAACAAGTTATGAAAGACAGTGCACATTTATTTTAATATCATGGGTTTTGTATGAACTAAAAATTGGCAGAAATTGATTTACTAAAGGAAGTTGTTTATAAAATGTGGGTATTCCTGATGATTCTGTGTATTTTGCAGTTTTGGAAATTAGAAAAAAATTGTGAAGAAATATAATGGGTAAGAGTAGTATGAAGCAATCCATTGCAATAGCAAATGAAACAACATGCAGGAAGAGTTCATGAGGAATGGGGAGAGGTTCTGTGACCCATAGTCGTGGGACTGGTACCTCTGTGAAGCAAAATTAAGGTCCTTTATTGGGAAATGTCAAGATGAACACAAAAACTAGAGAAACCAGCAGCATTAATAGACCTGTTATAATACAGTAAAGATTCCAACTTCATTTGCCCTCTCCTTTGAGACTGGCAAAATTCCAAAGTTGCAGTTTCTGCATACATCTGTTCACTTGGCTTATCTGATAAGTGTGTTCAGGCCAGGTTAGGAGACTTGCAGACATAATAGCTGTGTGATATCTTTTGCTTTGGAGACACATTTTAAGCAAATCACCCTGATCAAATTGAATTGAATTGAATTTCTTCAACAGCTATGCGTGCTCACCAGATGTGTTAATTTATTATTTTAGGAAAACAGCATGGGGAGTAGGAAAAAGATCAGGGACCAATTTGAAGGGAACAAAATGAAGTGCATGCATATAATGGAGAAGATGTCTCCCCAAGCCCCTAAAAGGTGTTCAAGATTTCTGCATCCTTGTTCCTTTTCTGAAAGAAATCAGCTGTGAAACAGCCATGAGAGTGAAAGATTTGCTGGATGACATCTACAGAAAACTAAGAGCTTAAGAAGAAACTTAATTTAATTAATTAATTTAATTTAATTAACCATTTAATTCCAGGGAAAGACTGGGAATTCCTTCAGAAGGGGCTTCTTAATAACTGAAATGAAACGGAAAGAGAGAACACTCAATAAGTGGGGAAAAAAAGAGATAAGCAGCATGAATATTAAAGCACTGCTACGGCAAAAGTAAATCCACATGGAGGAAAAACTAGCAAAGGATGTCCAGAGCAATAAGAAGGGATTCAACAGACATGATAGTTTCAAGAGAACTTCTGGGAAAAGTTGGGTCTGCACCTGGATGGGGAGACAGCACGGATGACACAAGGGAGTCTGAAGTGTTCCCTGCCCTTTGCAAAGACTGTTCCTGTACTTAAATATGTACCAGCAGAGCCTAGAAAGAGGGAGCCTGATGCCACTGTGTGAAGAACAGGTCCTGTAATGATGAACTGCTGTGACCAATCACCATGTAAATTGCTCAGTCTGGTTACCCCAAGTTAGTGGCAGTTTTTGGTGTCTGTGGTCATTATTTCTCTAGGCAATTTTACCTGTGAGAACAGGAATAGTGGAAGGAGAGAAGGACGAAGCAATCCACAAGTATTAGGTGTACTAAGCTGTTGAAGTGTTACTCCTGTATGTGGCAGAGTAAGTGTGGGGCAGGTGCATTTCTGTGCCAGCCTGAGGGGCTGGGAGAGCCCTCCTGCAATGCTGTGTGCTTGAAGAAACCTTGTCTCTTCCTTTTTCCCTTATCCCTCTTGCTCACAACTCCCTCCTTCCCAAAATTAACGTTTGAATTGAAAGTTCAAAAGGTGTCAGGGCTAACAGGGGTTACTCTTGCAAATCAAAGGCCCACCTACCAATCTGCTCAGAGTCATAATGTCTGCATTTAGAAAAAAAGCTGGTCAAAACCCAATGATTAAGTCATTAGTTATGAAAGCTCTTCATGTCCTGTCGACTTCTGTGTGCTTGGAGAGCAATGTGCTAATCTGAGTCACGATGATGTAAAGAAATCTTTTCAGTTTCATTTTAATGTGGCATCTGCACTGACTGAGCTAGCAGTACATCCCCCAAGAACGATACAACACAGCAGTTCTGCTCTTTCACCTTAAAAAACTCGTTGCTGAAACATCCTGTGTTCCCATTCAAACTCCAGATGTTAATGGACCCCAGAGTTATTTTGGTAGGAAGCTGGTAGGAAAGCTGTATCAGATGTTTTCTCTAGAGGAGAGAGGGAGGGAAGATTCTTTCCTGAGAAGTGAAATCTCTGGGCAGGAAGATGGGAATGATGATTTTTCTGCTTGGCAGCTGATCATATGAAAAGTTTTAGACAGAAGCAAAACTTTCTGTCATACAAATTGCTCAATTTCTCCTTTTGCAAGAGGACTTTCACTACAAGGTAAGAAAAGACAAGACAATGCATAAATGCCAGCCTACCTTATTTTAAGTTTAAACATAAAGATAGTATTTTTCTCAGTGGACTTTCCTGAATCACAGATGTGTCCAGTTTTCCAGTTTGGCTGTGTGCCCTTCCTTCTGTTTGGTTTGACAACTGTCAGCTCTACAGAGCCAGTTTTACCCCAGCCATCACTGTGGTCTGGATGCTCAGCTGATGCAAAGAGATGAGTGTAAAAAATATTCTGAAAGAGACCTGTTTTAAAGAAAAACTTTTCACAATCTGCCATAAAAATTTAAAATGATCCTTAAATAACAAGCCAAGAAAAATACAGGTTGTCATTCATGTGATCCCTAGGAGTACAAAAGTTATATTAGTGAGAAAAATTATCTATTGTATTTTTTTATAAACTGGAAGGTGTCTGCATATCTACCTTGTAAGCAAAGACAAGTATATAAACAGCCAGCAGAGGCTCAGGAACACATCATGCTAACAAGTTTCATTTGCAATAATAGAAACTACTCACATTGAATCCTTTTCCCCAGCATCCAATTATTCACTTTCTAACACACAAACAGAGCTAGGGCAAAAGAATGATATTCTAATTACCTTGACCAGGTGTATTCACACACTGAAAGGTAATTCTTGTGCGAATTTACTCTTTATGGCAAAGGAAGACTCGTTGAAATGGATTTTGGACAGCACCAGACTAAGGCTCATTATTTCCTCTCCTCGGCAGTAAACTCATCTTGCTGGAGAGCAGCAAAAGTAAGAGACTTTAAAATGATGGTGAGAGGGTGTAACTGGGCCTGGGGTGGGGAAGGATACCCCGAATCTTGGCCACACAATAAAAACCCCATCGAGACTGCACTCAAATGGAGCACACAGACAGCCTAAATGTGGCAAATCTCTCACTCCAAGGTGAAAGATGAGTCCAAATTCCAGTGAAAAAGGGCACCAGACGTGGAGCCTTAGGGTCATTTGCAGGGGACAGGCAGCAAAGCCACAGGCTGAGCATCTGAGGGAGTGTAGAAACATTTCTGTCAGAGAGACATCCGAGATTGCTGCTGAACTGTTCCATAGCAAATGACCTCTCCCAAACCCTGTTTCACCAAGTCTGAGCCAAGGAAGGGCAAGAATGATCAAAATTGTTGCAAGAATTCAAAAGAGCAAAAATACCAAATTTAGAAGAAGTTTATGTAGTGTGCAGGTTTAGTTATATTTTTCCTTAGAACTGAGTTACTCTAAACAGAAACTAACTCAATTTTCAGAGTTGTTCATTATGCAGTGATACAGACTATGAATGAAGTTAGAAAAAAATATAAAAAGAAATATACTGTTGTTATACAAAATTAGACAAACTACTTGTAAATATCTCTGAAATGAGATCTTGAACGTGCAGATTCTGAGACTGTCTGAAAAGCCCAGTGAAAATATATTTATGGGATTTTTATTTTGAATCAGTTAGAACATTTACATTTTTTTACTTTTTTTTCCCCCTTAAAGCCACAGTGCTTGCAACCAGTTGACCATGAAGTTCCTTCACTGTCAGGTGAAAAATATATTCTACTTTCCAAGATTGTGAAAGATATTTTTTTTAATTAAATATATGCAGAATATAACCCAAAAGATAAATTAAACCAAATATCTATATGTTTTATAAAACAATGACAAAACCAAAAAACTTTGCAATTTTCATGTTCACCTCATGATGACTGAGTAATGTTTAGTACATTACTTAAAAAATTTCACTAATCAATTAAATGAACAAATTAGCCCTGTTCTGAGATTTTTGAAAGCAACATAACATTGGGAGTTTCAAACAGAGAAGGCTCTTGCATGGACCTGAGTGCTGTGCTGTAGTTTAATAAGAAACAGTCCCTTTTCTCTTTACAGCTGCTGTAATTTATTGAATTTAACTTTGAAATAATTTGCTCACAGAAGTATATGCACATATTTTTAAACTACTGTTGTGGATAGCTTGATCTATGAGTTTAATATTGAATATATTTCAATATTTATATCCCAGGTCAAATAGCCAGGTATTTGCATTTAAATGGATTATCAGCATATATTTCTTGTTCTTGTTACTCTCTGTGCTTTCCATGCAGCTGTTTGATATGAAGACTTCTACTGATGCAGACAGGATTTTAGTAATCAGGGCAGGAGACAGGTTAATATACTTTAAATTAGATATAATGCTATTGCAATATATGCTATCAGACTGATATCAAATCCTTATATGGAGCATCATTTCCCAGCACACTGAACTCCACACAGAAAAGAGATTTGAGGGACAGGCTGAAGAAGCAGCTTGGTGTAACAGGCACCAAACAAGAGCAGAGACTGGGATATTGGGGTACTGTGCTCCCCTGCAGCTCACTCCACTCCAGCAGGGCTCCTGCCTTTGAACCTGGGCCAGTCACTGCCTGGTGCCTCTGTGCTGACAGAACATACAGCTGCAGTGTGGAGATGGAGTGATTCCCTGGCCAACATCACAGTGTTTTAACTGGGTTTTCACAGGATCTCAGCAACAAAGGTTGAGATGGGCCTCGTGGAAGCCAGTGCAGAACTGCTCCATTTTTATCCAGCCTGCTGGAAGCATCACACACTGTCCTTGGCAGAAATCCACACAATATTCTGTCAATCTAATGTTTTTAATTCAGTTGCAGAGAGAAGATTTATGTTAGATGTTGGCAGGGGAAAAAAACCAACCCTAACTTGCTTTTACTTATGGGCAAGGTCTGTAATAAATCACCTGGAGAGACTGAGGACTCCCCACAGTTAAAGCTCCCTAGCAGCAGGACAGAGGAAGAGCTGTCTGAAATAGGAGTGAAAGAAAGGGGAGTTCACAAGGAAGCTTTGCTGACCATCATGGACTCAAGCAAGTTCTCAGGGCTCTGTCCAGCCTTTTTTTCTAATATTTAATGAGATCTGGTTAAAAATTCATAAACATTTTTCTGGCTGCTTGTTACAAATAAACGTGGCTCCATCATACATCTCTTTAATGGGAACATACAGCACTGGGGGAGATTACACCTGGAGGAGCTCCGGGAGGCTACAGCAGTTCCCCTCCCTGAGCTGTAACTACCACCTTGGCTTCCCAGCTGGCAAAGAGCTCCTCCTCTCCTGCCCTGTGCTCTTGCTGAGGTTCACAGCAGCAAACAGCCAGGAATTTGGCAAGTCCTGCCTGGTGTCTGATTGTACTTGTCCCACCGGTAGGGAAGAGGAACGATAGACACATAAACAAAACAGCAGCAAAAATATTGGCATGTGAGTTATCTCAGAGACATCCACATCTCCAGCTGAGCGAAACTCTGTGGGAAATCTTTTGGCTGACACTCTGAAATCTGCAAGTTTACTTTGAAACGGCAAAGTTGTCCGAGTCCTTATACTATCCACATTTTAAAAATCACCACCTGAAGGATTTATGGCAGGGTGCACGGACAACTACATTGCTCTATTTGTAACTGTGGAAACATGTTTTGTTGACTGGTGAAATCTATGAGAAATACATTGAATGAAGTTCTGAAAAACAATATTTTAAAATTAAAACCAAACACTGGATTTAACAACAATAGGAAGTCTTAGCCTCAAGGAAGTCATGAAACTCCAGGGAGTCAGCAGGAAAGTGCTGCTAAATCTTGATGGGATTGATTCGGTTGGACTAGCTCTGTGTCATAGAATGGAAAAATAAAAGTAGAGTCAACTCATCAAGCTGGTGCTCTCACAGCTGGAGAGCTTTGCCCAGAAATGGGTGCAACAATGAGTCAGAACACAATGGTAATTACTCCTGCTCTCTTGGATTGTGAACATTTTCCAAGCAGTCCAACTCTATGTCATGAAACTGTCAAGGCTTCTGTCCTTTAAGTACCTTTTTCAAGTTTTAAGCTTTCCATTGGCCCTTAGTCATAAAACACTTCACAAATATTTGTTAGAAACAAACAGATCAACAGATGCAGGATGGAGTGTCTTCACATACCTAAACCAAGGAAAAAAACCATGCATTTTGTCATGAGACAGCTTTCAACCTTCCCAGCTGAACTGGAAGAAAGGAAGAAATCTGGTCACTACCTCCCATAAGTGAGGGCTTTTTCATTTTTATATTGAAGTCTCAGTACTTAGTTAAGAAATCCAAATGCATTGAAATCATTTGAGGTGACAAGACAGACAGGACATCCAAACACCCTCAGTTATTCAGGAAGATCCAGCCTTCATTTCTAGAGGGATTTCACAGCAAATAAGAAAAAAAAAATAAAATGAAAAACGGAATTAAAATGAAAATTGTTTGTTAACTAAGAAGGGAATTATCCCTGTGAGGGATTCTTCCGGACTTTGGGGAGAGTAATAATTTCTTTCCTACTGACCAGGCACCAGACTTTATTGACTAAGATTATGTAAACAAAAATATGACATATATTTTTGAATTTATCCAGTCCTTTCAAGGAATTTATAGCAGTGTATTGTAACCCTAGTAAAGTTATTCTTAATTTACCCTGGTATCTGTGGGATGAGGATTGAGGCTTTCAGAAAGCCAAGGAATGAGACTCCCGATGCGATCTATGCAAAAGCAACAGTGACAAAAATTGAGATGTGTGCATAAAAGTGCAAGGTACTGTGTGTTTATTTCTTACCAAATCAGATATTCACTGTCAAAAGTCCAAAAACTGACAATAAGCTTAACTGTTGCATCTTTAAACTTATTTATAACTTACAGAGGGAATATAATGTCTTGGGTTTGTCTCTTCCATAAAGTTTACAGCCAGCAGGAGATAATAAAATCTAGGCTAAGCTCATATTGCCAAGAGAAAAAAAACTCAAAGCCTGTATGTGTTGGTAGCTGTCAGGTGAGATATTTTATACCTCATTAGTGTCACAACAGTTACTGCTTTTGCTTCCTTTATGAATGGATCATGTGATGCCATGCCTCTCTCTCACGTTCCTCACCAATTTGTCACTGCAAACAGAAATATGGGATTTCTTGTCAGAGTCCTTTTCACTTCAGTGCTTGCTTCTGATGAGCCATGCTACCCAAACAAGTCTAGATGTGCTTCACAGCCCTTGGACCTCCTCACTGATGCAGAGATGTTTCTCTAGGAGCTGTCCATGCAGCACTGGTGCATGTGCTCCCTCAACAGCATGGCATGGGAGGGCTCTAGCTGCCCTCCCCTAGAAGGCTTCCAAAGCACTGCAGCTCATCCCTGGGGAAAGAGAATTTTTGGTTTTCAGAGCAGACAAAGCACTACTGAGCAGTATTTTCACTTAACAACTAAATCCTGAAGACTATTCAGGATAACGGGTCAGTGTCTCTGCAGCAGAAAATGCTCTCCTGGTGGAAGGTGGTCACATGTTCTTCCCTCAGATCTGAGCTGGAATAGTCCTATGTTTTGGCCAGACAAAAGTTGTGTTCATAGGGTTTTTTTTTGTTTTGAGATTATTCAAACCACGCCCAACCTGTAGAGATGTACCAGGGTTCTCATATAGTTCAGGGCAAAGCCATAAAGGAGAAGTGATGTAGATTAATTTGACCAACAGGCAATGCAAAATGGAATAGAATTCTACAGACAAACAGTTGTGAAGACAAGCACATGACTACACCTAGTCCCTGTTTCCACAATTGTTAATATACTCAACAGTAATTACTCATTATTTGCCTTGCCCATTCTGAGCACTCCTAAGGCAAGAAGCCACTAAAGTAATTTTTGGGAAATGGACTATTCCATTCACTATCTCTTTCTGTTTGAAGGAAAATCTATTAAGTTAAAGAACCACAGCTAAATATTATTTTCCTTTTTTAAAAACCACACAGCTGTTATTACACTGTGTTTTGAGTGGAGGGCATGAAATTTTGTAAGCTTTAATTAATCCACTGAACCATCAACTTATATTCCACTGCAAATACTGCCATCTGCTACCAGTCCATGCATCAATAATTAATGTCTGCTACAAGTTTGCTTCCCCAACATTATCTGATTAGGTAATTAGCCTATGGAACAATACCCAATATAATGCATTATTGTTCTATTAAGTGTGATCTGTTTGAAAGCACTAAAGAATACCTTAATACTGCTCCGTTCTGTGACTCATACCTCAAACATCCATCCAGAACATGATAAAGCAATTCAGAAAAGAGGGGGGGGTAACAACAACCAGCCCAAAACCACATCAAAACCATGTCAGTAAAATTAGGCATGAGAACTGTTTATTTCAGAACAGCCTGAGAGGAAATATGAACATAAGACAATCCAAAATCCCTGCTCTCCAGAGAAGGCATGAATCAACATCAACAATGATCTACTTATGATAAAGCCCCCTTCAGAGAAGAATGATGAAACATACTTTGTCATCAAAACTCAGGGGTTTAATAAATCAATGGAAGGTGGAATCAGGAAGAGGAAAAACAAGGCAGCGTGTCATATTTATTCACTACTGTAAAATGTGGCTGTTTCCAAGATTACATCTGAATTAAGCTTGTGAGGAAAGCAAGTGACAAAGATGCAGCAGAGGTGAACTGAAGTAAAGCCAACAAATCAGCAGTGTCAGATCCTATGGCTGTAGTGCAAAACCTATCAATATTTGGCTGGGTGAAGTGGTTTTTACTTTATCTAGCTCTTGGCCTCAGGTGATTACAAAAAGAACTTTGATTTTATTTTGCATGAGATCACTAGCTTAGCCTGGGGCAGAGAAAAAGTTAGCAAAGTCAGCCCCTAAGTGCATGAAAAACACAGCAAGTATATAAAAAGTCCAAGCTTAGGAACCTCACATATCATCTCTGCTATTTCAAAAATCGAGGTCAGGATTTTTTTGACCAAATTTACATACCAACATAGTAATTGTTGGTATATAAATTAGTAATAATTGTTAACTTACTACAATTGTTGGTAGTAATTGTTAACTTCGGCCAATTGTCTCCACTCCTTTTATAGCCAAAAGGGTTCTACTGTCATGTTGGCAACACAAATGTTTTCCACCACATTTATCTGGAATAATTTGCAAAATCATTGTGAGTTTAATGACATAAATTGAAGACTATGTATCTGCAAGTTTTAGTTCTGGACCAGGCTTTCTCAGTTTCAGGTGTCTTTCCTTTCCAACAGGCTGTTTCACAATTAGATATTTTCAGTGGTTGTGACCTAATAATGGAATTAAATCCATAAACAAATTCATGAAGCCAATCCTAGCAGGAGCACACTGTCCCATTCTCCCACTTTGTCTTCAATATTTGTGTTGTCATTGACTTCTCCTCCTATTCATTTTCTTACTCTGATAGCAAACCTAGAGCTTATCTACACCCACAAGCTCTGACCTCTCCAAACTGTATCTTTGTCCAGCTGCAACACTCTCAGACCTCCTCTGCTGTCTAAAACTCTTTAAAATAAGCCATGATGTGCAAACAGTAGAGCACTAAATTAATTGGATTGAATAACAACCCTTGAGCTATTGAGCTGAGTTCCCTCCTCATTAAGAGAGTAGAAAGAAGCCTACAGAACCAGATCAGCACCCCATGGTCTCAGCTGCAAAACTGAAGGGATCCTTTGCTGATCCCTTCTAGAATTTGTGGTTACTCACAACTTCCTACATTTCTACAAGTAACAACATTTCTCTAGAGTTAGGGGAGCATATGACACATGAAAATCTACTTTGTGCCCTATGATTACGATTTGTCAAATTATATTTAAACTTTGAATATTGTTTTGTCTTGCAATAGGAATGACAAAACTGGAATTGCAATTCCATGCCTATTCTTATGTCCAGTGTTTCCCTGTCATCAGTGTCACTTGGATCCCTGCAGGCACTTGTGGCTGTCTGCTTTGGATAGGTGTAGAAACACGTGCAGAGTTTAGGATGAACAGAGACCATATGGAGATAGTAGGTTTCTTTTTATTATTACCATTATTGTCTTTCTTACCATAGTGCCTAAGGCTCCAGCTGGGACCAGGAGCCTTGGCATTGGATAAAGAACTAGAAATAATCCATCCAAAGCTTGCAATTTAAAGAAGAATAGCATTCCTATGAATACAAGGTCTGAGATTACCTTAGTGATATCACTAAAGGTATCTTAGTCTGAGAGTACAAGCATTCTTTGGTAAGAAAGGTTGCAAAGAAAGGCAGGACAACTACAAACAGAGCAGTTTTCTCTGTACCTATTCCCTTGTAATTAAGATGTTGAGTTGGTGGGAGGGAGAAACATAACACTTGAGGGTATTTATTAATTACTTTTCAGCTTCAGTGCACAAGGTTAAATGCAGCCTCAGGCAGCTTTCACTGATGTGACTCACATCTCCACAATGTCAGAGCTTTCAGTGACACTGATGGGCTCATATTTTGCAAAGAATAAACGACCCTCTGGTGTATTAATTAAGCATGTCCTGCAGTGAAGCAGTGCAAAACTATAAGAAGTTTTACACAGTGAATTTCATACCTATAAAACATGCCTTGACAACTGCTGTGCATGAAATCTCTCATTTATCCACAGAATGTGGGCAGCATGGATAAGAAACGTGTTTCCCCATGGCAACTATGTCCTCAGTCCTGATGGTAAATCAGCACAGGCTTCTTCCCCAGGAAGTTGACCAGGAGATGACCTAATTATCTGTCCAATCACAGCATTATTTTCTATTAATTTTCATATGAATTCAAATGTGAGTTGAGGACCTTGGTAAATATTCCAATGGAAATGTTTGCAGAAATAAAGAAACACCGGTATACATTTTTTTTTTTTGTATTGTGGTTATTATTTTCCCATATTTTCTAATCACATGAAATATTTTATTTATTTTTTGCACATTTGCCTCCAGAAAAACAAACCCATCCCTCCACAAATCTTAATCCAATTCAGCTATCCTAGCTGCTGCATGGCCTCAGTCCATGTTCATGGTCTCTCATGGATCCTTGTGCCCTCCTGGAGTGCAGAATATAGTAGCCCATAGGATTCAATACATTCAGGTGAACCGTATTAAGAAAATAAACCCTCTCCAATCACAAAAACCCAGCAACAATGAAAAAACCCACCTCCTGCCATGCCAGTGACTGTCTCCCCCAGACTGATCATTCTAAAAATCGTGGTAAATGAACAGGTCTAGAAAGTGTGTGTTCAAAAGATATTCAAATTTTCTATATTTTAATTGCTAAAAAATAGAATTCCTTTCAAAAGCAATAAAATTTTTGAAAATTTAAAAGAGAATCCGAGAGAGAAAGTATAATAGAGTTTATGCTCCCTCTGTAATCGTCCTTTCTTTTAGAGTTCTGACGATGACCATTTCTGATACTTTACAAAAATTTCAATTTAGACTTTTTCTATTTTCCATGATTTTTGGCACTAAATTACAAAATTCTCTCACTCTTCCTCACAGTGCAAAATTTCAATTCCATCAGGCAAAACCAAGGATGCTCTGTGAGATTGCTGCTGGCATAGACAGCTAAATCCAGTTTCACCACGCTTCTGCAAGCAGTTCAGTGATCTTTTAAGTGCTCCAAGCTCCTGTACCTTAAATCACCCGTTACTGAAACTGAACAAAATGGAAGCAACGTTTTTCCATTTACATTCCCAAGCACAAACTGTCTAAAAAAGCAGGATCTTCTTTCTCTGACACTCGTTTTACACCTAACTCCCTGATCACCTGGGTGCTTGGCATGAAGTCTTGCGAGCAGTGTGTAAGGTGGCCTCAGCCCAGCACTTTGTTCAGACTTCTGGTTTGGCTGCGGTTTTGCTCTTTCACGTTCTTCCTAGCAGCTCCATCAAGTGGCCAGAGATCTGAATGTGTCGCTGCCATCCATGACAAAGCCACCCACAGGCACCATGCAGGCACCTGTAGGTTGGGACCACTGCAAACACACTCTGAGATGTTTCTGGGGCAAAGTCCGGGTGGGGCAGCAGATGCAGAAGGGAAGTACAGGGGGAAAAACCCATATGGGAGGACCAGACAGAAGATGAGATATGAGAAAAGAGATCAGTGAGTTGATTTTCAGTAGTTAAGAGATTTACTAAAGTCTATACACCAAGGATTTGGTTGGTTTTCACTGAGGTGCAAGCTTTCTGGAGGGAATTAATTTAGGATGTTTGCCAGCCTTCACAGTAAATCTTGTTTTCCATAAACACCAGGACAGAGGCAGGTTAAGTTCCAAACAAAGGAAGTGTTTGCTCTATCTCCAAGTTATGCATGGAGCCACAGCTCGGGGGTATTCATCTTTGGGTGACATTTCCACTGTGCCCCTGTGTACAGCAGATATCTGGTACTGCATGGACCTTGTGGCCTAAGGAAAGCCAGACATTCCTGTTTCCTTGCATGTCTCCCTGGGTTCTGACTCACCTGGAGCACAAGGATTTGCTGCTAACCCCATCTCTAACAGAAACCTTTTCTGAGATTTTGGGGAAAGTTACTGCACTCTTCCATAACCTCGTTTTTCTGCCTTGTTTTTAAACATGCTCTGCACTCGCTCTGCCAGCCTTGGCTCCTGAAAGGATCCAATAAATAATAACTAACCCACAGTTCAAATATAAGAATTTTACAGAATTATTTAGGAAGGGAAAAGATTGAAACTTCGGACCCTGGGAAGTCTGAGCATTGTTCTGGGGAAAAAAAAAAAAAAAAAGGTAGGAAAATTCTCCACACATGGTAATTATAATTGCTTCATTAAAAACTGAAAAGAAACCATGACAATTTTTACACATTGGAGATGTGATTTCCCTAACACTAAGGAGCACAGATTCCCCTTTCCTTCTGAATTAGCTTTTTTTAAGTATCCTAAGTGGAATTGTCTCTCCTTATAGGCTATTTTCAAATAATCTAGTTCCTGCCAGTATTCTTTATTTTCCTGAAAGACATGGGACAAAACAAAGCTCTGTGTAGTCATGCCGAGGTAGATTGCCTCTGGTTTCTAAGCTAACTGATTGACTCTGAACAAGCAGTTTTCAGTCTTTCCTGACTTGTAAAGTCCTAAAATTTTCCAACAGAGATGCACTCCCAGCCCCCTGAGAGCAAATTTACTAACAGTAGGTTTTCTCAGCTGTGCTGTGTGAATTCCTTTGCCCACAGGTTCAAAACCACTTCTGTGTGCTGTCTGGCATTCTGCAGCATAAACACATCTCTGTTCTGATGAAAATAGCTCCCAGTTTTGGGTCTTTGAAAAATACATCTGGATCTACCTACTGAAATATGAATTCATTGTATTTTCAAACCTTGGAGCCTGATTACAGCAGCATGAGCAAGTTACATCATCGGAGCCAGCTGATCTGCATGGGGGGGAAACCAGATATAAATTAATCCCTCTGTTTCCACAGCCCTCACTATCAAATCTCTTTTCAGTGCAATTAGAAGTTAGGCTACATTAGTAACTTCAGACCATGACATTTTTCCACACCCACTAATCAAATACAGAATCCATTTCATGAATTTTTTGTGTAGCATGGAACACAAACACGATGTTGGATTTTCTCAACAATTACACCATTAGACCTCATTGACGTGTTAGCTTTCTTTTTCTAATGTTCTTGCAAAGGTATAAGCATCTATTTTTTTTTTTTTTGCAAATGAATAACGTCTTTTTGTCCATGATGGGACTAAGAAATTAATTTTTGAAAACCATCGCCTGTGCTATGTAGGATTCTCAGCAAAGGGAAAAACAGAACACCATTTTTTAATTCTCTGACTTATGGCCCCCATCCAACAAAACACTTAGCCATATGTCTGCTTTTCCCACTAGACTGGGGGTTTGGCTACTGGATGGCACAAATCTATGCACCAGGAAAGGTATGTCATCCACTGCTACTTACAGTGAATCAAAGATGCTTAAATAGCTGATTTAGACAACTGGAATGTGACAATTATCCTATGGAAATCCAGAGACTAATGGGCTCAGGGAGCCTGTTCATAATGGAGGTGCAGCAGAGCAGTCTCAAAGCACACATCATAGAAAATTGCCTCATGTATGGCTGTCCTTATGTTGTCTGGTTATCACATTTCACAAATTGAGGCATTCGATGAAAACCACTGGACAATAAATTGGTGCCTTCAACATGTAGTTTCTTACTTCACAGTGTGACCTGCTCAGTGTACCCTATTAAAAGGGTAAACATGACAAGATAATGGATTCATTTTGGCAGTGGCAATACACTTCAATTTTTTGTTGTTTCTATTTTGCTAGCTCACGTTGAAAAGTCCAAGAGCTCTCTTCACTTGCTAATCTATGAATGGCTAATGGCTAGACCCTCATGTTCTGGGATTAATGTTACAAAATGACAGAGAAATTGCTCACTAGACAAGCAAGCATTGGTCATAAATTTTCAGGAGAGTTTTTTTACAAAGTTTAGCTTTACTCTCTAAGTATGCTTTCAAATGCTAAATATGCTTTTAAATATGCTCTCTAAAATGCTTTCCTGCTTTACTTTTCAGATTGTCTCAATGTTAATCTGAAACCAGCTAATTTTGAACACTCTAGGAGCTGGAGGGCTGAATTTACATTGAAGTCCAGCCTAATCCTTGTCACTAGCTCCAATCCATTTTCTAGGTGAGCTAAAAGCACTTCTTATCTTGACAATTTAAATGCATCACCAAGCAATCATCCTTCTAATCCACTTGCACAGATTTGTGTTTACTGCCTGTGTTCATGTGTCTAAAGAATGAAATATGGAACCAACAAAATGCTGAGGATCTACCTGGCAGTTTCCTGGCCCCTGAAATTGAAGGTTATTTTTTTTCTTGAGGTATAAACTCTCTTCTGCACTCTGTCAAAGGAAATAAAAGGTAAAACCAGGGAACCTTTTAAGGCTCCTGAAGTTTTTAATTGAATCAGTGATTCAGGAAATCTCATTCTCCCTTCTGCTTGTTCTGAAATGGAGAGACAATGAGCAGATTTCTGTCAGTGGAGCAGATGCTCTGTGCTTGCAGACATTTTTGTGTCTAATGATATCTTTGACGTTATGATGAGTTTTGTGGGATCTGCTGCCTGGGGTATCAGTAAAGGATTCATTAAATGCCTTTCCTGCGAAAATTACGAGACATTCTCTTAAATATGAAAAAAATTGCATAAAATTAGGCTTGTAATGATATTTTACTTTACTTATCACAGGATTGCACTGGCAGTAAGGTTTTAATTGCTCAAATTACAGTATCTTTCAGATGTCAAAATTACTTGCATTAATTGCCAATGGAGACAAAGCAATAATGCTCCTGTACGAACACATTGCACACCCAATTAGCACTAATGGTATGGTTAAACTTCATATGTCTTTCTGTAATATGATTGAAAGGAATTGGCTACTGGATAAAGTTCAGAACTAGGATGAATGCACCTTTTCAGTCTTCAAGTCTTAGCCCAAGTATTTATTTACATGAATAAAACCATCTTCAGATTTGTTTTTTAGATGGTGCATATTTCCCTAACTTCATATTTAGGCTGATTTACATTATATCAGAATATGGTTTTATTTTTTCTTACAATAGAAGCCAGCACTACTCCAACCTAAGTGGTTCTGTGAGTGGAAATGTCTGGTTTCTCTCTCAAAATCCCAGCTCCTCTTTGTATATTCCTAGTTCTCCTTTATCTTATCTTAAGGAAACAGACTCTTATTTACCAGGAATGTGTTCAGTGTGCCATCCAGCAGGTATTTTCTCCCTCTCAGCTGGAAACCAAACAAACAACTATGACTAAAATAAAAAAACCCCTTATGTAATGTTACTTGTTATCATTAGAGAGGCACCACATATTTTGTCCTCTGCATTTAACATGGCGTGCGATAATGAAATTAGTAAATCCAAGATCCAGTGTTTAAGAGGATTTTCATCTACTGTTGTTTGGAAAATATTTTTGGTAATAGAGCCACAAATTAAATTTGGAAAACTGCAGGAGGGTACTAATAGGAATAGTAAGCTCTTACTCTTTAAATAGGTTTTTCAAATTGTTACACAGCAGTACACATTATGTATCATGACCTGAAAAAACCAGATTTTTTACAGTGGATTTTCATAGCCATCAAATCTGTTTCTCATTGTAGAGTTAATGGAGAAGTGTCTTCTGCTCAAATACTGAGGAACTGCAAAGTAGCTGAGAAAATTTTGACATTTTAAGTTCATTTGCTTACTTGCTAAATTTTTAAATGCAAATATCTGAAAACTCTTTTGGTATTATCTCTAAAAGGCAGTATTATTCAAAGAGTCTACGTTTAAGGAAAAAATTTCGAGCCCAAATAAAGAGTAACAGAAGGAGCAGAGAATTTCTCATTGGCTCATAGTGGTCACCAGGGCAACTGGTGCTTCTGAAGGAGCTGTGAGAAGCTGCAGGTGTGTTACACCACCACCACCACCACCACCACCACCACCACACCAGAGGAAGGAGCGAGTCAGAGTGGGCAAGAAATTACCTCGGGTCCTGAAATCAAAAGCTTTAATATCTTCTGCCAAAGCTGCTATCACTTAGTAGCTCCAGATATATTTGTAATCCTCATCACAAATTCCATCAAATTCCACTGTCTAGTAGCACAGAAACTTTATTAAATGTCTCATTTGGGAGTTATAAGGAAAAATAGAAAAATGCATAATTTGCAACCTTGTTGCACACCCTCTTTATGCACATATTTATGAATTAAAGGCTTTGTTTGTGATCTGCCTCCTTTTTACTCCTCTAATCCCCTGTTAGTGTTTTGTGGATGGGATGTTTACAGTACATAGCATCACATAATCCACACCATAATTTAGGAAAGCCACCATGATATTCTCTACACTTTCTTACTGCACCTACTTTGGGGTAGCAGATGTGTGGCCATCCCTACTAAAGGATTCTGTAGGTGTTCAAATTTCAGCTTAGCTAACAGAGATATTTTAGTAACTAATGCAAAAGCAATGCATTAAGGATTATTACATTCCCAAAAAATCATGTCAAAGCCCCTGATGTGAAATAGCTGAGGAGATGGTTAAGGGGAAGTATTTTATGTGCTTGTCTTCTACTTCCCTCAGCCTAGGTACCCACCTACATCCCCTCTCAGAGCCTGGATGTGACACAGACCATGGGTGCTGCTCAGCACATCCCTTCTCATGCTCTAAACCAGATTGTCATGGCATCAGAATATCCAATATTAAAGTTCAGAGATGGGCTGGGCCTCAGGTGATCAGGTGTCTTTGGCAATGATTAAATCAACACAGCTTCAGTTCTTAAACTGGACCCTGATCTTTTACAGGAACTGGACAGATGAATTGGACAGACTGAAGAGTAGCAGTAAAGAAGATTAATTGCTTTGAATCCTGGATGATTGATCTATAATTCTTAAACTAAAGCAGTGGTGCAAAAGTTATATGCATTATGTCAGTTTGTTTTGGATTATTTTTTTTGTTTTTTAATTTTAATACATATTACTTGCTGGTTGTTGAGGTATGTTTACAAAGTAATTTGGCTAAAAGCTGAGTATGTTGCAACCAAGAAAATGAAGAGCAAAGAACAGAATCTAACCCACAGTTGGAGGAAAAGGGGTTTCTTTCTATGAAAATGTGGTATTCCGTGCTTGAAAGATTTCTTATTCACCATAAAAGTTCAAACTGAATGAAGTGGTGGTAAGTTTCTGGAAACTACAAAACTGGGATACAGTCCATGACCAAAGCAAAGTTTCATCATGTTCAATAATGCTAATTTCATGATAATGAGCAGAAGTTGGTTAAAACTACACATCTCTGTAATGTGTTCAGCATTTTAAACCACATATTCCAGTTAGGGGCTAAATGTTAATACAGATTTCCACATAGTACATTCAAATACCAATTAGTAAGTCAACACTTCTAAGTGACCAGAACTGACCCCACATAAATATAGAAAATAAAGGACAAAGTACATTTAGGCTAGTGTATTTTATGAGAAGTTTTTTAAAAGAGAGCATTAAAGCTGATATTAAACTTTAGTCCATTGTCAGCAACAGCTGTCAGAGCAGGCAGGTAGTACAGCAAAGGTGAAAAGGAGCCTTGTGAATATGAAAAGCTTGAAATTACTGCTCATATGGAGCCACTGTGTGACACAGGACTGGACCCTACAATGCACGCCAGAAGGACAGGGCCACTGCGTGGGACACTTGCTGGCCTCAGCAGCCCTGTGAACTCAGCATCAGAAACTCAGGGGGCAGATAAATTTTATCCTTTAGAAACCAGGAAAAACACCTGTTCACTGAACAGTTTCTAGTCTGTTTCATATTATCTTCTTTAGCAGCTAGATGTTACAGCTTATCTCATGATATATACTTTTTCCTTTCTCTTCTTCCCTATGAAACACAGACAGCAAAAGAGGAAGTTTAAATTAAAAACCTGGCTGTAACAGAAAAAGTAAACCCTTTCCCTTTTCCCTTTTTGGAAAAAACCACAAAACTGTCACTACCTATCAAATTCAAATGTCATCTCAAGTTAGGCACGTAGTTTGATCTATCAGTCGCAGAAAAAATTCTTCTTGCATCTGTATGAAAAGCATATTTCATCCATTTTGGACCACAAACACTCCCACAATTCACGCAGACATTTTTCTCTGTGCTCTTTCCTGCCTTTAGTACTATGAGCCAAAGGATATTTTAGGCAAAGTGTATTTTTCTAAGTTTATTCCAGGACATCTAAATAGGATGTGTGAAATAATTCCTCTACTCTGCTACTAAAGAGCTACAGCCCAAGAAGGCTGTTCAGTTTAGGGGATGGTTCCTTAAAGACAGAGACTAGAAAGATGCTAGGAAAACAACAGAATTATTTCAGGTCTAGAGAGCACAACCTCTAAAAAAAGGTTAAAAATCCCCCAATGCTGAGCATGAATAAGGATATGGTAAATCCTGGGGTACATAAATTGCACTTATAAAGACGAGGACTATTCTCTTTACAAGATTCAGTGGGTCTTGGTGCAGCCAGAAAGACTGAGGTGTCGTAATAGGAAAGTCTGATATAGAACATTGAAGCACTGAAGGTTTCTAAGAACACATTTGGCAGACATTTGCCAGGATTGATTAAGGCTGATCTGGATCTAGGGCAAAGGAATGGAGAAACTGATCACTTAAAATACTGTCCAGTCTTATTTTCCTTTCATCTAATCTCTTTCCTGCAGAGTCAATGAGGTTTGTGGAGCATGTATGCTGTAAGAGTCAAAAGGGCTAAATCCTTTGCTCATTTCTAAACATTAATTCATTTGAATCTTTTTACATTGTATTTGTAGTTTACTCTATGAAGACATTTTATCATTAATACTCCATTACAAAATTGAGGCTAGATTTAGGCTGCTAAATTTTGTATTTATTAAAAACAAAAATATTCATTTTTTGTCTAGAAAAAACAGGGATCTCCTTCCAGTTTTAATTCTCCTATTTAATTACCTCTTTTATGAATCAAGCTACTAATTCCTGTAACCAACTTTGTAAAGAAATGAATGGAAATGCTAGAAAGCTTATCTGCTTATGTTGCTATATCTTGTAAAAAAATCCTTTTATTCTGCAAAAAAATCAGAGCCCTGACTAAATAAATACACAACTCTGAAAAGCTTTGTATAGTTGCAGCATATTAAGCTTTAATACTGCTGAAACACTGACCCAAGAAAAATATCCGTGTTGGTTACATTGTTTTCCATTCTATGCTATAGAGGCAATAAGTATTTACTTATTTATAATATCAGATATGAGCCACTAATCTAGAAAATTAGATTTCTGAAGAAACACAGATTACATTTGCCAAGAACCAAAAATCTATCTGAATCACTTGATTCTTTTTAATAAACTTTCTCAGTGAAACATTGATATTAAAGGAATCAATATGACTTAAAAAAAAAAAAATCCCTATTGTCATTCATTCATTCAAATAGGGACCTGAGCCTTATTTAAAATAACGTTGCAGAGACCCAAGGGAAGCACATATGTATAATTCTTACAATTACTTATTTATTATTTCAATTAATTATTTATTACTAAGAGGTTTTTTTTCAAAAAAAGCTCATAGAATTTTAATTAAAGTTACAGTAGACTCTGAGTACTAAAAGTGCACATACAGAACACTCTCATATATCAAAATGAAATCAAAATAATTTCAATACATGTTAATCTATAAGCAATTCTCTTTCTGTGGAAGTGCAAATAAAGTTACACACAAAGACCAAAAGCTCAGCTGCACAGGTGGCTGAAATGTCAGTTTGGTTTAGTCAGACTCTTCCCCTGGGTAAAGATCAGCCCAGGCTGGTCCTCCTCAGCTTCCTAACACAGGGATGGTGGAGTGGAGCTGGAGAGCACAGCTCTGGTCCTCTCATTCTCACCATGCACTGCCAGAGAGAAGGACTCAGGCTAGGGAGCCTCCAAACTCCAAAAGTAAGTATTAAATAGTTAATAGTTAACAATTAATATTTAATTTAATAAAAAAATCCACGTGTGTTGAGGGTCCAGCTACCTCCAACCTCCTCCTGAGTCAGGTGAGCACAAACCTCACCAAGCCCATTTGGATGGAAAGATCACACTTGGCACCTTCTATCACAGACACACTTTTGGAGCAAGATTATGTGTTCAGTCTATTAAGTTGCTGCGACAGCTTGGCTGTCATTTGGGGGTTGGTGCAAATCTGGCCTCACGTGCTGAACTCTACTCTGTCACAGTCTGAATTTATTAAGCCTGGTTTAGGCTGTTTTTATATTGACCTCTTATCAACATCTTCTCACTACAGAATGGTCAAACCATGCCAGCAGTGCAGTTCAGGGAAGTTTATTATGCTAAAAGACTAGTCCAGAAATATTAATAAAGTTATAATATTTCTGTTTAAAGGGTAAATCCTGCAGTTGTCCCTGGATATGTACAAATGTGTGATAATTGATTGCACTGCAAACTGTGTACAGATGTAATGGCACATTGGACAGCTAAAATATTATAAAAGCAGCTTTCTTTGGGGTTATTAGACTGTTACCAGATGAAGTAAGCAGAAGTGTTATGCTGAGGTGGAAGGCAAAGAGTAAGGAAAAGTGAAGTCTGTTTCAGTGAATTGTGCACAACTCTTTGTTTGCTGTTTTAACATTCAGCACAACCACACTGGGGAAGTTGTATAAAACCTTCACCTTTTTGTGTGTACTACTTAAAACATACACTGTCTATACCACAGCACTCTGAAGGACTTCCTAGTTCAATCTTGCTTCCAATTCACAAGGCCAAAGGTAAAAATGTTTACCCATGATCTTCACAAAAGAATGTCTCTCGGAAAGTTTTGCCACAACATCTACAACAGAGATAACTCAAAGGTGAATGTCACAGCCTTGCCTCTCAGACACCACTAGATACCAGTTAAAGGAGGTATGTTCTCCTCTCCCCTATCCTGGCTTTTATTTTAAAGGGAAAAAATAGAGTGACATACTTTATCACATCATCTTTAGGCCTGGAAGTCTTTGTAATAGTTAATTATATGAATTTGGGTCTGAATCTGCATGTATGCAGTGACAGGAAAGCTTTTTCCATGCTAAGGCAAAGGGCATAAGGGTAAAGCAGAGCTCAAACTTGCTTAAGGTAAATTGGCACCAAAATCATAACATTTTTTGTGTTAGGTGTTAAGACATACCAAGAAGACAGAAAAAAATGGATGAGGCTGGTGATGGTCAGCCAAGGACAGCTTCATACCAGGGCCTGGGGAGTACAGAACACTTCTGGCTTACTGACATTACTGAGATGTTTGAAGAAAACAAGATAAGAAATCCGCCCCATCTGGTTTGCAAGATTTTGATGAACATATGGAACATCCTGCTGGTAGGAAAGTGAGGTTTACAGCCATGTGCTCAGCCAGTCTCTGGCATGACTATTGCAGGTCTGCAGCATGCCGAGAATTGATCCTGTATATTTATATTTCTCGTGATGCTGTATTACAGTCATAGTGACCCAGCTGAGCTTCATCAGTGAGGTCTCACAAGGAAAAGAGGTGGGAAGAAGAGGATATTCTTGTGTCATTGTTTCTGTTGAGCTCATTGGTGAGGGAAATATCAGTTTGAGGTTTGGGGGG
>WAAE01022017.1:0-16844 GCA_013400495.1 Nicator chloris
TTTTTAGTCAAATCATCTGGAGGCTGAAGAACCTGTTATTCCATGAACTCTCCCTCCTGCACTGACTTGTAGCTGGAGGAGAAGATTACTTCCTACATGTGATAGAAAAATCACACAGGTATAATATCCACCTTTTCTGCACAAATACACCCTGCAGTGCTGGGAAAGGGCTCAAAAGCACCAACAGGAAAATTTGCAAGGCTCAGAGCACTTTTTTTTTCTCTGCAGCTTGGCTGAGGTCAGGATATGACCCTGCAGTGACCCCTGCACGAGGCATGAAAAGTTGGAGTGCCCCAAAAAAGGGACTCCCACTGTTTCTTTCCACCTGGAATTCCAGCTGTGCAGCTGCACTGAGCTCAGCAAGGATGGTGAGGGCTCACCAGGGGCAGATATTCCAAAGTCAGCAGACTCCATCACCAACACATCCATAACCAGGCAATAGGGCCCAGTCTAAAAGATTGTTTTATTTCTCAGCTGTAGGAAACAGCCCACGGTTTTGAAGCCAGTGGCATTTGGTGACAGCACTCTGAGAGTGCTGATAACAAACCTGAAGCAGGCAAAGCAAAACTCGCCCTTGCTGGTAATAAAAAAAAGCCTCATATTCCTCTCATCCTCAATTATCCAGGCATTATAAATTGTTTTTCTACCTGACAAATAGAATCCGTTTACCAAATTTTCTTCCCAGCTTCTCTGTGTCCATGGAACAGGCTGAGGGGGAAAATTTGAAGCACACCAGGCAGCTGCTGGTTTGTTTGCTGCTCCAGGGCTGGCAGGATGTGAATTGCTGTGGTAATCACGGGCAGAGCTCTCATCAGAGAGGAAATGTTCCCTCAATCAACGCCAAATCCACAAGGAAGACAATCTCCCAGAGTGCTGGGATAGCACTGTTCACCTCGAGGAGAAAGCTGTGAGCACAAGTTGTGAGACTGAGAAAAAGAATTTGGTTTATAGGGGGTTTCTATGAGCCCAGTGCCTGGAAAATAAACCCTGGATAATCAGCAGTGGGAGTGGATGGGGCAGCAGCTGGTGAGGGGTGTCAGTCCATGCTGGCATTAGCAGGGTCTGCAGTGCCACAGCAGCAAAGGAGCTGTAGCTGAAAACTCCCAGATCCATGAAAATTTCAGCATCCATGTGCAGCTTCTCTTTCAAAGCCTCCTGTGCTGACAAACAACTCGCTGGTGACTTATGGGGATGGTTTTATGACCACCCCTTTGCTCCTGGGGTCTTTCCCTAGGGATCCAACACGGTCCTTGTCCCAGCTGCACAGACTGGGCACAATCAGACATGTGACTTTGGCTGCAGGGAATTTTGCCTTTAAAGTCATTTTGCAAATTGAGGTACTTTTTTTTCTTTTCATTCTCATTAGCATCAGCTCAGGCTTGACTGCTGCTGTATTTTTGGAGCAATATAACAACAACAACAACAACAATAACATCAATAATGAAAATTACTCCCTTATATTTATGCCCAAAAGTTTTCAGAGGAAAAAAAAATGACATTTTGCCTGGTTATTATTCTCCTTTCACAAAATGCTAATGATTAACTCCTAAATAAATAACCTGAAAACATCTTGGTGAGTTTCTGACCAGGCCAAGCATTGATCTGCCTCCAGCAGGGAAGGAGGAAGAAAGCCCAGAAGAAATAAGCACAGAAAGAGCGAGGCAGAGCTGTATTATTGCAAATAAAGGAGGCTGAGGGAAGCAGTCCCTGCTGTCCAGGCAAAGAGTGAAGGATAAATAACAGCTCTCCCACAGAAGGAGCCTCCTGCAGGGTGAACTGCTACAAGCACCAAGCAAAACAAAACTCTTCACTGAGAACTGGAAAAACAACACCCAGGTCTGTCTGCTCTTGGCAAACAACCTGCTGCAGACACAGATAGCAGCAGCAGAAATCCCTCCTTTCCCACACTTTGAGTATTGCCCAAGGGTTTTCTTTTCAGCTGCTGTTGACAGAGGCTCGGTTGCTGATGGAAAGAGATGGGAATTGTTTTCACCTCTCTTGCAGGAAACTCTCCAAGCAGAGCAGCACTTAAAACCTTTAATATTCTTCAGTCTCTCATAGGAACAACCCAACATTCCTCCCATGCCAGCTCTGGAGAGCCAGGGGATGAATCCACACCAGTGGATGAGTTCTGCACCCCAAGGAGCTGGGCAGCTCCTGCATCATCAAAATACATCGAGCTGCAGATCATTAGGGGCTCAATCAACCTGAGAACACAACGGCCAACTTCCACAAGGAACTTCACCCTCATGAAGACGCAAAAATTGTTTAATTTCTGATTCCCACCAGTGGGATCTCTAACCCTGGGCTTGGGATCGAGGTGCACCTCGGCAGGGAGGCAGAGTCCTGCTGATCTGGGCAGTTTCCAGTGAAATGGGCTCACAGAAGAATCCACACGGGACCCCCAGCCCCAGCACAAGGTGCCTGGAGATCTCTCCTGGGTAAAAAGGCAGAGCCAGGCCATTTCCCCCACATCCAGGTCTTTCTGCAGCTCAAGTCAGCACATTGAAGCTCTTGGCAGACAAAATGATCAGGCTTTGCTGATAATAAGAAGAGCTGCTCCAGCACTGCTTTGGGACCAGGCGCTCGAGTAGCTATTTATAGATGAAGAGAAGAGCAGCAACAAGGAAAAGGAAGCAAAAAAAGGGAACTGGCTGAATGTGTGAGCAAAATTCTTCATTTTTAAATTATGCATCTGCAAAGTGATCTCAGGAGATGCAGACTCACATGCTGTTCTCTGAGCATCAAGAGGTTTTAAGGACATTATAATCCCTTCATTCAGAAATGTGGTTTGAGATAAAGGCTGAATGTGTGGAAAATGCTCTGGATCTTCAAAGCTCTCGGTGAGTGCTGGTGCAGTGACCCTTGCTGAAGTCTTTTGATATTGGAAATGTTGGTCCTGTTTAATGTTCAGGGATCTCATGAAAAGGGTACGCTCCACAAGACTCTCTCACCTTGGGTCTCCAGGAACTGCCAGGGTAAGGATTCAGAGCAAAGCCTCTGCTGCTCTAAACTGAAGATGGAGCAGAGACTGATCTGGAGAGAGGAATGCTGAGAGAACAGATGAACTCCACAGTGCTTTGTCCCAGCTCTGGAGCCATCCTGCTGTCCCTCACCTCTCCCACATCCCTGCTGCCCACTGGGGCCCTGTGGCAAATTCCCGACTGAGCAGTGCAGCACAAGAAGGAGCTGCATGCCCAGCACTTGTGAGAAACGAGGTGAGAAAGCTGGGGACTTTCAGCCTGGAGAAGAGGCCTCACAGCACCTTCCAATACCTGAAAGGGCAGCAGGGGAACAAGAGAGGGACAATTCATCAGGAACTGGAGTGACAGGACAAGGGGGAGTGGGCTCAGACTGAAGGAGAGGAAATTTAGGTTAGATATAAGAAGATGTTCCCTGTGAGGGTGGGCAGGCCCTGGCACAGGGTGCCCAGAGCAGCTGTGGCTGCCCCTGGATCCCTGGCAGTGCCCAAGGCCAGGTTGGCCATTGGGGCTTGGAGCAGCCTGGGACAGTGGAAGGTGTCCCTGCCCATCTTTACCAAAAATAAAAGACGAGAAGTGCCATCCTGAGATAGTGGTGTAAGGCTGAAATCAGCCTCTCTTACTCCTCCTCTTCAGGTTCACAAGGTGGCTCCTTCCCAGCCAGCTCAAGGATCTCCACACCTCAGTCCATGAAATACACATTCACTGCCATCACCTCGTCTGAGAAAATGGGATGGCTGAGGTGAACACGCCTGAGGAACCTGTCTCACTTGTCACCAGCCCAGAGGGACAGAGCAGGAGAGGGAGGGAGAGAACAAATGGTGAAGGGGCTGGAGGGGAAGCCACAGGAGGAGCAGCTGAGGGCACTTGGTCTGTCCAGCTGGAGCACAGGACACCGAGGTCAGAGCTCCCCGGGGGCTGCAGCTCCTCCCGAGGGACAGCTCTGATCTCTGCTCTGGGACAGGGACAGCACCCAGGGCACGGCTGGAGCTGGGCCAGGGCAGGCTCAGGCTGGAGATCAGGGAAAGGTTCATCCCCAGAGGGTGCTGGCACTGCCCAGGCTCCCCAGGGAATGGGCACGGCCCCGAGGCTGCCAGAGCTCCAGGAGCCTTTGGACAGCACTGCCAGGGATGCCCAGGGTGGGGTTGTTGGGGGGTCTGGGCAGGGACAGGGTGGGACTGGATGGGATCCTTGTGAGCCCCTTCCAAATCAGGATATTCCATGATTCCTTGATGCTGCGTGTCCCTGCCTGCTGCTGACTTTGTGCAAGACTTTCCACTCAGGATTCCCCTCTCAGCCCCTCGTTTCAAGCGCTCTGGCTGACACTGGTTGCCAGCACAACTTTCAGTTCAAGAATCAAGGAAAACACAAATCTCTTCTTTTTGTCTATTATTTCTTTTTTTTGTCCATTATTTCTTTTTTTGTCCCCACGTTATTGAAGGCTTTGTCACTTGTGAACCCAGTGGGGTGCCACCGCCTGTGCCCACGCCAGGGGTGTGTGTGGCCCTGGGGTTCAGCCGTGCCAGGGGAAGGGGAGAGGTGCCAGGACCCTCCTCTCCTGCTCTGTCCCCAGCTGCTGTTCCCACTAGGTGGCATCTCCGTCCCGCAAACATCCCGCAGCTCCCGCGGTGTTCCCCAACCCTCCCGGAGCCGCACGGCTCACGGAACAGCGGATTAACACTTTAGCAATTAAAGATGGGCAAATGTGTCATTATTACCCATCAGTTTCTGCTCCAGGACACCACAGCACACAGCAGCATCTTCCTCTCCAACACCCCTTAGCAAAGGCTGCTACTGCTGGAAATGCTGTCCCAGGAACGGAGTTTGTTCTCTCACGGGATTTGAGGAGCCTCTCAGTGCCCACCACAGAGGGACAATCCCTGCCCTGCTCCTGCTGGACACACAATTCCTCATCCAGCCCAGGGGCCAGTAATTAATTCGTGCTAGTAATTAATTAATTGGTAAAGGTGGCCTCTTGCCCACCTGGGCACCCCTGGGCTCATGTCCAGCCACTGTCACCAGCACCCCCAGGGCCTCTTCCAGTCACTTTTCAGCCACATTTCCCCACAGAAGAAGTAATTTTTTTAAAATAAATGTTCTTTCAGGAACCATGTCAACGATACACTGGCACAGAGCGTGGATTTGCCAGGATTTCGTCCTCAGAGAGCCCCTTAAGGTTACAAACTCGATGGATGCATTTTTCTCTTCATGCCTAATCCATTGGATCCCTGCTGGAGGCAGCAGAAGTGCTGAAAGATTTTAGCACTGAGGTGGCAGAAGAGTCTTCCTCCCTGCCAGGGCTGTGAGCCTGTGGGAAGGAACAGCAACATTTTCCATCTGTGTTGTGGCCTGGAGATTCCATCAGCAAAGGACTTGTTGCAGGGTGAGCTTTGTGAAAATGTGAGTGCCTCATGTCTGGGGAAATTTCAGGGGGACATTCCCATTTGTCTGAGAGGTACCCATCAGGTCACAGTCAAATTTAGGGCCTGGGGTGTGCTGGCCATCCCAGCTGCTCGTGGAAACCACAGCACGGGAGGTGCACAAAGAAGGGACAGGATCTGCCAGAGGCACGTGGCAAATTTACACAAAAGCCCTGAGGCTTCCAGCCCCACGTTTCAGCAACTCACTTGTGGTGTTTCATCAGGCTGTCACCTCACAGCTGAGGTTTGGAGAGCATTTCTCCCTTCCCACAGGATTTTTGTTGTCACTCTCATTACCATTTGCAACAAGGAGGATGGAGGTAGCAGGGGTTTTGCATAGGACATAATCACAGAATATTCTGAGTTGGGAGGAACCCACAAGGATCATCCAAGTCCTTAAATCAGTGGAAATACCACAACATCAAATGTCAGTATCCAGTATTTCAGTTCAATAATTTATAGCCATCAGCACAGTGATTTTTGTGTCTGTGAGGAAAGTTACAGCTTAGGCTGTTGTTTGATTAACAGCATTATGGCATCTGTGTTACCCCTGGAATTCATTTTATTGGGGGAAATTGGTCTGTCTGAGTCCAAATTACTCAAATCCTGTAAAAATAATGTGGATCTCCATGGGGATGACATATTAGCTTGTTATCACCATATCCACCTTAGTGGTGTCTTCCACTGGAAACCAACCTCATCTAATTTCTGACACATTTTCCCAATTACAGCAGCTGCACATCCTCCAGAGAAGCACTGCAGAAGCAGATGAATTCCCTAGGCACAAATCTGCCTTTCCTTTCACCAGCTGTTGGGATGGTGCCTGGTTTTTCTTCTGGTGCATCTGCCTCAAATCAAGTTCACAAATTCTTCACACTTGGGAAGTGTCTAGGGAGGGAATCAGGGTGAGCAATTTAAGCCCTGCAGCCAGAGCCATAGGATAGGGTGAGATTTGTGTGTGTATCTATTTTAATTTAACATCAGAACCCCTTGACTCTCCCAGGAAGGATGGTTATGGAAGTGTCGGTGCTGGGGATTATTAGGAATATTGATATTGGGAAAAATTCCTTCACAGAAAGGGTTGTGAAGCATTGGAACAGGCTGCCCTGGGTGGTGGAACAGTCACCAGTTCTGGAGATGTTTAAAAGAGGTGTGGATGTGACTTTAGGGACACGGCTTAGTGCTGGGCTTGGTGTTAATTTAAGCCTTGGTCTTTGTGGTCTTTTCCAACCCAAATGATCCTATGGTTCTCTAATCTATTGTGATGGTAATACTCTTTTGATACCGTTAAAAGCACAAGCACTCCTGCCTTCATATGCAAATTTCTCCTAAATAAACAAAAAGTCAGGAGATTTCAGGTACTATGTAGTGAGGAAAAAAAAACCTGTGCCCCAAGCCCATTGTAATTGGTTTGACTTTTTTACTTGGTTAGTCAATTCCTTAGGAAAATTAGGAGGATAATGAAGGGAAATGTCACCATCTGTCTGAAACTGGTGCACAGAGGAAAAGGCTTTAAAAATCTCGTATTATTCCCGAAAGTAATTCATCACTTTGACCCAAAGATAAAGAACGGCTGTGAAAACAGTATTGTGCTGCTCACAAAATCTGAGTGCTCAGAGGCTTTGAACCTCTCTGGGTCCTTCTAGACCCTTGCCAGCACCTGCTGATGTTGGTGCCAGCAGGAAAGAGCCGCAGGTGGAGCAAGAAACAGATAAATCAGAGATGGCAAAACAGAACATGGGGAGCCTGGAGCTTCTAACCCATGGCACAGCCCTGACACTGCCCCTGGAACACAGGCAGGGTCTGTATGACCCAGCTGAGGGCAGATTTGTGGGGCCTGTGCAGCTCAAACAGGCTGCAAACCTGAGGAGGGGCTTTTGCAATGATTGGAGTAAGGGAATAAAAGTTGTGATCAAATGTAAGAAGTCAGAGCACTTCATAATCCCAGCACAGGGAGCAGCTGGAGCTGCTGCAGAGAGCCCAGAGGAGGCAGCAGGATGAGCAGAGGGCTGGAGCAGCTCTGCTGGGAGGAAAGGCTGCCACAGCTGCCATTGTTCAGCCTGCACAGGAGAAGCTTTGGCCTGAGCTCAGGGTGGCCTTGCAGGGCCTGAAGGAGCCCCAGCAAAGATGGAGAGAGACAATTGCCAAGGGCTGCAGGGCCAGGACACAGGGAATGGCTTCCCAGTGCCAGGGGGCAGGGCTGGCTGGGATCTTGGGCAGGAATTGTTCCCTGTGAGGGTGGGCAGGCCCTGGCACAGGGTGCCCAGAGCAGCTGTGGCTGCCCCTGGATCCCTGGCAGTGCCCAAGGCCAGGTTGGCCATTGGGGCTTGGAGCAGCCTGGGACAGTGGGAGGTGTCCCTGCCATGGCAGGGCTGGCGCTGGATGTTTTTTAAGATTCTTTCCAAATCAATCCATTCTGTGATTCCATGATTCTACAACTCTCCTGCCTTGGCTTCCCTTTTCAGTGCAGGAAGTTTTGTGTTTTCCATTTTTCTTCCCTCTCCTTTTGATTACCTCCCAGTGAACCAATAAACCTTTGTCAGGGAAAGCCTTGGTAACATTTTCATTTTGTTCCCTCGTGGCACAATACATTGCCAAAGTTATAAAACACTGTGAGGGCACTTTTGGATTCAGCAAAGTCCATGATCCTCTTTCTGTTGATTCTTAGGATCATCCTTGACTTCTGCAATATGCCAGCACTCCACACCTCCCATTTCTGAGGCCATTTCTGAGGATAATGCCCTAGAAAATAGTTTCATTGCAAGATGTGGCTTGAGATTTGGAGCTAAATAAGCATATTGAAAAGCAGGGGGAAAAAAAAAAAAAGAAAAATCAAAGAGAGATTAAAATTTTCTCACTCAAATTCCTGCCCACCCACAAATCCCACACTGAACTAAAGACAACACTGGGGTTCTCAAGAGTTGCAGCCCTCATATCTGGCCTTTGATATTCACCAAATCTCACTCAGCTTTAGAAAGGTGGGAAATTCAATCCTCAGTGTTTTATACATGAAGAAAGTACAAAAGGGAAATAACTTCCCGAGGAACACAGAGCAGGAAAACAGCAGGGCCTGGACTAGGACACACACCCCCTACGGCATTTCCCACCAACTCAGTTGTCCTGGCATTGTATTGTTCTTCCACAGGGATCTCACTGAGCTCCAGCCACCTTCAGAGCCCACAGATGATTCAGGGTGGTTGTGATGGGTTATCACTGCATGAACACTTCCATTCTCACAACACATCACTCATTTTATTTCTTCATCCTTTGTGCTCAGTCCTTCCCACTTCAATTTCTGATTCCTGTCACGGGGATCAAGTTTTGTAGTGATGTACACCTGTCACCCATCAGGAATTTTGCCATGGATTATGAATTTCATCACTCAAAAATCCGTGGACTGTTCCGAGGAGCAAGGAAGGTGAGAAGGGTGGTTTGGCACTCAAAGTGACTGCAACCCTCCCCACCCTGCCCTGCCAACACCCCAGCAGATGGCCTGAGGGGCCCATGGTGACCCCAAGGTGGTCTGGCCAATGTGGCAGAGAAGGAACAATGCCAATTAAGAGATGATCAGAAGCATTTTTGATGCAGTGGCCTGTCTCAATCTGCAGAAAACTGGTCTTTTCTAAGTCCTGACACAGGACAGGACTGTGCCTTTACGATCAGCTGCTTCCCTTGCACTCTTGAATTGCTGCTCTGCAGCCAAGATGCTGAATTGCTTTAATCAGATGTGTACCAGACACCAGGGATGTGTTCTCCCAGAGCACTCTGGCCTTGTCCTGCCCTCGAGAATCACCTGCAGTCACAGCAGTAAGAATTTTAGAAGAACTGAGAGTACATGGCTTTTTCCTGGCAGTTTGATAAGGGAATAAGGGAGCAGGTATGGAGGAGAGAGCAGGATGCACAGGAAGGAAGGAGCACCAGCTTTCACCAAAGAATGTGTGAAGAAAGTTGGTTCAGGCAGATCATTGCAGTCCTTCACCTCTCACATCATTCTCTCCCTCAGTTGTTCCTCTGCTCCCAAAATCTCTCTCTTCTGTCTGCTTTTCTCATCACTTCTTTTAGAAACTCCTCTATTACAGGTTTAATATTACTCGGGACAAGTCAATGGATCCTGCAGACAAGGCTGATGTTTCTCTCCACTTTGACATATGGTCTAAAATCAGAGATGCTCTGGAAGGTGACCCTGAGCTAAACTGGGAGCAATGCTGGACAGAGCGGTCCATCCAGGTGGGAACAACTTGGGATTCACTATCACTTTTTCACTGCCCTGCAAAGATTTTTCCCAGCTCAGCCTCCTGCCTTAAAATACCCCCATAGCAAATAGTAACCAAAAATTACAAAATTAATTATCAACTGTATCCTTGAGGTTGACTTCTAAAATGGTGGGATTATTTCCATATTATTTTATTTTTTATAAAAAGGATTGATAGCAGTTAAGTATGGAACGAAAAAAAGAAACCCAAACAACTCAAGAGCACTTTACAGAAGGGAATCCTTTTGTCTCTCACACATGATTTTGTTATGAGCACAAAGGATTTGCTCTGTTAAAAGTCAGATTTGATCCCCAGATTAATGCAGAACAAAACCATCTTTGCATGCACCACTTCAGAGGGATGTAACAGGATGCAGCCTGAGAAGGAGAGCTGCAGGTGATTAAGTTTCCTCATTTTTGGCAGAGATGGGTTTGGCAAGAAGGATCTGACAGACCTTGTGCAATCTCTGGGGATGAAAGAGGAAAGCAGAACAAATGGGAGAGAGGACGAGTTCAAAGCCAGCAGCTACACAAGAACCTTGGAAGTGCAATTCCCACCAGGACACTCACCTGCTGTGGTGGTGACCTCACCTGGCTGCCAGCCAGCCAGCCACCCACCCAACTGGCATGCCCCTGCCCCTCTTCCTGCTCTGCCCTGGTGCTGTTGGATTGCTCCTCACACCTTTTTAACTCCTCTCTCACACCTGGATTTTAACCCTTTCCTAAATGTTTTCACAGAGGCTTCTCCAGCTTGGCTGATAGGCTGAGCTTTGGCCAGCGGTGGCCCTGGTTTGGAGACACCTGGGGTCAGACCTGTGGCCTCTTTCTACCAAGATCGTGTCAAATAAAGCCAAAACCACCTGTTAATTCTGCAAAAGCTGGGAGGCAGCAAAAGCTCCAGAAAAGGTCTCCAATAATGGCTGTGATGGATCTACCTCTTCTTCTACACGTGGACAAGGGGGAATGGCTTCAAACTGGCAGAGAATAGGGTTAAATTGGATATTAGGTGGAAATCCTTCCCTGTGAAGGTGGGGAGGGCCTGGCACAGGGTGGGCAGAGAAGCTGTGACTGCCCCTGGATCCTTGGAAGTGTCCAAGGCCAGGAGCAACCTGGGACAGTGGAAGGTGTCCCTGCCCAGGGGGTGGCACTGGATGAGCTTTAAGGTCCCTTCCAACCCAAACCAATCTATAATTCTGGATTTTGTTACGTATCTCTCCAAGTCCCCTTTCAGAAAAGCCTTTCTCTCTGGCTGCTTTGCCACCTGATGAATATCTGGATTTCTGGGCTTTTCAGAGCCTGTGTTTATGTCTTTGTGCACATCCACACGCTGCCTTTGAGAAATCCTGGAGTTCCCACAGCCCAGGGGAGGCAGTGCCCACAGCTGGGAGTTTCTCTGTGCTCTGGAACAGAACAGATTGCTGGGGATGGCAGCAGCTCTCCAGGTCCAGCTGTGGGAGAGAGGCTGCACTGAAATTCTGCTCACATTGCTGATTTCCAAGCTGCTGGTCCCACGTTCCACTCAAACTAATCCAGGGTTCATTCCAAGGCCAAAAAGCCTCATCCAGCAAGCCATGTACAATAAAGTGAGAAGAGGAAAGGCAAGCAAAAGTAATTTTCCCCCTCACGTTCAGCAATCTTTTCTCAATCTCCTGAAATGTTTTGACCCAACTTGTACATGAGGATGGACAAATGCCAGGGGAAAAGTTCCCCTCCACATCCTGCTATAGGAGGATCATTGATCAGACAATCAAGGGTGATTAAACAGATTTCCTATGAGCACCTCACTCTCAGATCAGACGTCCAAATCCAAACCATGAAACACGAAAAAAAAGGCTGCAGCCATGTCTGAGTTTTGGCAAAAGTACAGTCAGAAGGACGTGCTTGGACGAGGGAAGCTGTCTGTTAAACATGTGGGATTTCTCCCTGGTGTTTAAAAGCCTTTCCCAGTGCAGCAGAGTTCAAGAACTGAATGGGAAAAGTGGGACTGGAAGGTTGGGAGGAGAAAGATGTGATTTAGCCCAAAGGCTACCTGGCTTCTTGGCTGTGTTGGGCCAAACCTGCAGGCTCTGACAGTGGTTCTGTCCCTCCAGTCCCTGCCATGCTCACTCCTGTGCTTAGAGAGGGGAAAGGTGGAGGGGTTAAATTATTATTGAGCTCCCATCTCACTCAAGCGTGACTTTCTGTTAACATTGTATAAATTACCAGGATCTCAGCCAGAGAGCACTGAAATAACTCCTGAACTAAACCCTCACTCTGGGCCAGAAGGCTTGGATGTAATGCAAAGGATTTTAGGAGGAAATGAGGTGATTCCCTAGACAACAGATGTGGATTTGAACAGCTTAAGGAAGTTTAGGGTAACAATGGTTTTCTTACTATTTTATTTTCCCTTACATGTTCCAAGAAAGAGAAGAGACTGATTTGGGGTGGAGACAGAACTTTGCATATTTAAAGAAATATGCATAATCATCTGCAAATTAACACAATTTAATTGTATTGCAGTCTTCCATGGCTGTTATCTTTCACTGGCTCCATTTCAAATTTTTCCAGTTTTCTCAGAGGAGAGGTTGGGTTTTATTCCTCTCATTGTCTCATTCTCCAGAAAAAACAAAAACAAACAAACAAACAAAAACAAAACTAAGCCAACAAATCCAAACAATTCTTGAGAAAAAGAAAACTCGAAAATCAAGCTAGGAATGTCCTGTCCTTTCAACAGCCCCAGATTAAAACTTCTGCAATTGTTGTTGTGAGAAATAAAAGAGGTTCCTCCAATATAGTTTGTTTTCTAGAAAAAAATGGGCACAGTGTCTCCTGTTAACCTGGAAAATTTGCTATTCCTTTTAAACTAAAGATATGGCCACAAATGTCTGTCAACATTTAGAAACAGGATTTCAAGCAGCAGCTGAGCAAGGAGGTGTTACAATAAACATTGTCCAAAAACTCAGTGTGTCTTCTACCCCCGACCCACACAGAGAGAAAGCCCAAATCCACTTGGAATGAAAACAGAGTCCTTCCAATCTGTGTCTGGCAGAGCTCCCAGGATAACGCCCCAGTGCTCACGGCTTGCACCCAGCTCTGGGATGATCCCTGAGGGGGGGAAAAAGGGGACCAAAGCTCTTGGGTCAGTGAAAAATTGGCCCAAAAAAAGTTCCAGCATCACCTCCATTCCCAAGGCTTGGAAATACACCTGTAAACATCACAACAAAGCACAAACATGTCTCAAAAAATGAGCTGTCCTATCCAGCTGTGTGCAAAATCATCTGGATTCCTTCTCTGCTCATTAGAAAGGTAAAAACACCTTTTCAGCGTGATTCATTTCATGGGGTTTTTTTTCATTTAAAGATGGGAGGAAATCCCTCAGGAAATGCCAGTTTCTCTCTCATGGAAGAAACTGATAATTGTCTTACATGAGACATCAGCCTGGCAGTCAGGCAAAACAAATCCCATCAGCAATTATGATCTTAAGAAAGCTCACAGAAAATCTCCTTCCCTCTTGTGGGATTCCCAGGTGTAAATAAAACCATTCCCCAATGGTTGTGGGAACAAGCTCTTTATCCTGAATAGAAAAGGCACTCAAGAGAGGCAATTTATTGATGGTTGTAAACCACTTACATGGTTATATCAGCCAAGTCCACAAGGCCTTGAACTGGCAACACAGACTTCTATTTATTTCTATTTATTTCTACTTATTTCTATTTATTTCTATAGGGATATATTTAAATATATCCTTAAGGATGGTTCTGTTCCTGCTAATTTGTGGGCAGCTGGACTGGGGGATTTTTCCACTAGTGGCAGAGTTACCCACCAACCTCCCAGTCCCTTTGGTGAAGGAAATTTTTGGCCACGTGGATGTTTTGTGTTATCAAATTGGTGTAAAGGAGCAAGAGGAAATCATAATTCTGGCTCATAAATCCACACAATTTTCTGGAAAATGCAGACAAAAACATGGCACAGGCTCAGATTTATCCANCTTCCGTGGAAGGTGCGTTCAGAGGGTTTTGACTGCCCTAAATCCACACAATCTTCTGGAAAATGCAGAAAAACAGATGGCACAGGCTCAGATTTATCCAGGACACAGGAAAATGTGTAGATTTGCACAAGACATTCTAGGATGGACAGGCCTTAAACCTGCATGCAACAAACCCAGGATATCTTTCTTTTGTCTTGAGCAGACAGCTGAAATGCCAATTTATGTCTTTCACTTTCTTAACTGAAAGGCTATGGTAGGACTGAGTAATTTGCTTAAAATCAGCCTGGATCACCCAGAGAAACATGGTATTGTGGAAAATCAGCACAGCGAGAAGAAAACCTGCAGAGACACAGCTTTTATTGAAAAAACAAAAGTGCCTGCAGGCAGCCACAACGCCAGGAGGAGGGAGAGGGTGTTCTCCGCCATGGCTCACAAGGAAAGCTGTGCACAGAGGGCTCATTTTCACCATTCAAGGCTGAGAACCTGAAGGAACAGCCTCCCAAAATCCTGCAGTGGGTGGAGTGGGACCAGCCTCAGTGCACTGGTGCCACTGGCAGAAAGAAATCTGACTTCTTTTCCCCCAAAATAAAGTTGTTATAACAGGCAGAGGGCCTGGGGGAGAGGGGATGTGAAATTCAGTGAATGGGGCAGATTTTATGAGAACTCTTTTTAGTCCATTGGAAGTTTTGCTGCCTTTTCTTAGCCAAGAAAAGTTGGACATAGCTTGGTTTTATGTATCAGATAGATAAGTTTTTGGATAAAGATATGCATTGAATTAGGAATACAAGGCAAAAATATGTACTTTTTGCCTGCTTGATTTAATCCTGATCCAGAAACATCCAAGAGGGAGGAAAAATTACTCTCTCCTGCAACAGAGCCAGGCAGAACCAAGCCCCAAGTGCTGTTCCACATTGAGAGCAAGAAAACTGAAAATGGTTTTTCTGAAGCATCTGCACTGCCAGCACTGGAAAATGCTCAGGGTTTCTAGAAGTTGCTTTTGAGGATGGTTTGGCCAAAGGTGGCATTTGAAAGACAAATCACAGATGCTGTCCTGAACTTGCAGACTGGTTTATCCCAGGGGGCTGATGGATAAGCTGAATATCAGAGCAAAATTAATAAAGAAAAGGTGGAGTCTTCAACAGCCTCAAAACAGGGATTAGGCCAGGCTTAAGAAATCCATGAACTTGATGCTGTGTGTCTGCACAACTGTAAATTCTCCCCTAAGAGGACTGGCAGTCACAGAGGAGACAGTGTCCCACGGGAGGGAAGATCCAAGTGCTGCAGAATTCGGCATTTCATAGACTCTGACAAATGATTTTGTATATCTACTAACTCTGCTTAAACCAATAAAGCAATACAAGTATTATCAAGCTGATAACTGATCTGATTTTCTCTGACCTGGTGTCCTGCTTTTGTAGAAATTTAGGGATTCATCAGCGTATTTAATGGATGCAACCTGCTTAAATCTGTAGGGAAGGAGATCTATGTGTCTGCTGCAGGCAGCTGTAGCTGCACAGCAGCATTCACTTCTCCAGAGATGCACCATTCTCACTGCACTTTTACAATATATTTCTCCATATGTAGCAAAACCCATTGATTATTTATAAAGAACTATCATCGGGGTGTGCTTAAATTTAGCTGACTAAACCACATATCCAAGGATAATGTGTAAATTCAGAAGTCTACACAACATTTTTATTTCTACAGCTTTCCAGTTATCTCTTCTTCCTGCCATCTTCAGTACCGAGTCTGTCTTTTCCTTTCTCCAATTTTTGTACAAGCTCTTGTGTCACCTGAGCAGTTTCTGGTCTACACTGAAATTGCTTTTAGGGTTCCTTTTGTCTTCCTTATGTCCAGGTACTCTAGAAAATCGTGCAAAATGCTTCTATTCATGGAGAGGTGCAGGAAGGTCTAAACCCAGCAATTAAACCAAATCCAAACCTACAATTTCACAACAGGTAGGAAGCAAAGCCAGGAAAACAGTCTAGAGAGCAGAGAGACCCCAGTCTCACAGTGGCACCGTTTCAGCTGTGTTGCTGCCCGTGGCAATCAGTCAAACCCTCAATTAGGACATCTAATTATGTACCTTGATGTGCAGCGCTTACACAGCTGAATTATCAACCCTAAGTTCTAAATGCTAATAACACCTTCCTGCAGATTATTCTGGTTGCTTTTGCTGAGTTTTTGAAATCTGTTCTGTCCTAAATACCAGAGTGTTTGTTTCACTGTGTAGTCCTTATTTTTTATGGTCTTCAAACTCCTTTCTGCCTTTCTTTCCAGTACGCTTTATTTTGGAGGAGTGTTTTGCTTTGCTGCACTCCTGCATTATTTTGTGGTGTGCTACTCAATCTTTGTTTCAAGGCAAACAGGAAAGGATGTTGATGCTATTATTTGTCTACCAAAGAGACATTTAGCAAGATCCAAAACCACAAGGAAGATCAGTTGAAAACCATGATATATCACACAAACGTCTTCCTCAGGGACAGTCTGTGTTTGATGTGGTGCCAGGTGAGGTGTCCTTAGAAAATACACACAAATCCAAAGTGGATACCCAAATCCATGAATTTCAGTCATCCTCATGGCCTTGTTTTCAGTGCAAAGACTGAAAGTCTGGGGTCCAGCAGGCCTGGGAGATGAGCCCTTTAAAAAGGTGTGATTGTAAATACCTTGAGTCAGAAATCTCCAGAATTAAACCCAAAGTTGCCTGATCCCAATGTTAGAAATTATATAACTGTTCCATTTTTTAATGGTTTTAATTATTTATTTTTAATTCATCAAAACCAGTGTATTAATTATAAGCAGTGTTTTAGCCTTACATATCTTTTAGCCAGCATTTAGCCAAGTTGTCATGAGCTCCTTTTGTAGGAACACACCTTGGGAAAATTACTGGAACTTGGAAGTTTTGATAAACTAACTCTGATGTGCTTCAATGAACAAATTCTGGAAGAGAAAAATGTATTATTGAGATCGGACACCTGGAATGCAGAATTTATGAACCATAAGGACATTTTTCAGAAACCACAAGATAAAGAAGAGACTAAGGAAGTCTCAGTGTATGCACTGGAAAGTTGTAACATACTAATATATATACTAAATACTATGGACTAAAATATACAAAAACTATGGACTAATCAGCATGAGAAGTGAGAAATCAATAACCAGCAGAGGATAGAATACTTATTAATGGAACAGAATTATGTTATTGTCATGGTTTGACACTGGCC
>WAAE01022018.1:137-13966 GCA_013400495.1 Nicator chloris
AAAAAAAAAAAAAAGGCAAAACAAAACAGGTAGAATTCCTCTGTTACTATTAACACCTAAAAATATGATCATGAAACAAAAGCTTTGCTCCTCTGTCCAATTTGATGTCTTTTTCATGCTGCCTCAGTGATGGCCAAATAATTGGTTGTTCACTTGTGTCCTTGTCTCCCCCGACAGTTCCACAGATGCCCTGAACAATGCTCCAAAGACTGCTTTCAGTAGGGGCAAATCCTCATTAATCATTCCTGGCTGACAGCACAAGGGAACACCTGCATCTGGCGCAGGGACCAAGCAGTGGCTTCTGGGAGCGCGCATTAAAAAGACCAACCAATTCAAGTTGTGAGAGTAGGCTTCTAATAGCCATGTGAAAAATCCCTCTCTCGCTGGATTTCCTTTCATTAAATAGCTAAAATTAGACCTGTGGCTCCTGTTGAGATTAAAATATCAATGTATTCTAAGCAAATCAGGAAATGAACAGTGCTGTATGTTATGATAAATGGCTGCTAAATTCTTTATGTCTAGATCAAGCAATGTTAGCATTAAATACTGATGAACTGTCACATAATTTTCATTTAGAAACGACTGCACTTTGAGCTTCATGTCCTGTGGTGCTCATAAATATTTTCTCCTGCTATATTTCACAAAAAGACTATACTGACTACACAGATATTTTTAGCATGTAGTCCTAAGACCACATTGTGTGCAAACAGTTTTCTGTGCAAACACATCAACCGTTCCATGCAAAGAACTATCAGAAAATGTTCATAGTGCTAAAAGGTACTGTAGCCACCCCAGTGCTATAAAGCCATGTCCCAGCTTTCTATTACAACACTTTCTCAACAGAATAGTTGTCAGGTGGGGGTTGTTAAACTGTTTAGATTATATTTAGAGTACAGGTTGGGATTTTCCTCCTGAGGCAAATGGGAAAGGAGTGAGGAAAGAAAAAGTGAGTTGCTTTTCGTTTGTTTGTTTAGTTTTCATTAAAATGAGTCAGGTGTTTTATCTAAACATTTAGGGCCATTAAAACCTCCGGTAGGATTCCAGCTGATTTCAATGGGCTTTGGGTCAGGCCCTTAGGCCCCGCATCTGCTCTGTGATTAAATAAGCACATCTCTTCTCACATATAAACTGCAGAGAACCACCATGGGCTAGGGATTACAGACGACTAACAATGTATTTTTTTGCACATATGACTGAGCACAACCAGGCTTTGAATCTGTCCAACAAATGCGTTCACATCTCAAACAAGCAGCACACAGCTGATACAAAAAGTGGCTTTTAGAAAGCAGTCAATTATCACCTATACAGCATGGTGAAGATTTTAGCAAAGGTCAGAAGGGTCAGATGGGGAGCAAAGGGAAAAAGCGAGGTAGGAAAAAAAAACAGCCCTGCAGAACTCTGAGCATTAAAATGCCACTAGTGCTGAGATATGTACAGTGTAAAAGTGCATAAAACACATCTGGGCTACGAATTGAATATTTAATTTGAGCAGTACTTTCCTGCAACCTAATACTGAGGGAATTGATTTGGGGAAAAAAAAACCAACCTGAAACAGAATTTGAGAGTGTCTTTTTCTTTTTTTCTTTAACAAGAAGGAAAAGTTTGCATATTCATTTGCAAAGTAAAATTGCATTCTGTACAAGCAAGAATAAAGCTTGCATGCAGTAGACTAAAAAAAAAAAAAAAACAAAACAAAAAAGGGAACACAAACCCCAAACACTGGTGACCAAGATAAAACTATAAACTGCCACATCCAGGAAAGCAATGATTAAGTACTGATGCATATATAGATTGCAGACATTTTCATAATTTCTCTTCATATGTTTAATTCTTTTTAAAGTTATTGAACAAAACTTTAAAGATTTTTTTTTTCACTTTGTTGTCTGTTAGAAATAGTGACATTTGATAGAGAAATAATTTCTTTCTACAGAATGCAGTACCATCATCTGCACAGTATGAGAAATGATACCATCTAAATGCTGTGGGTTAAGGAGATAAATAAGAGCAGCTAGCACAATACAGACACATACCTGGCCAATTCTCTGAAAGCTACCAACACATGAAATCACTCTTTTCTCTGCTGCTTTCTGCTGTGCTTTCATAACAGCAACAAAAGCCTCTGTTCTTAGAAATTTCATGCAGATGTGGTAGAAATTTGGGTTATAACAGATCATTTTAATTTAAGAATAATATTTTCATAAGCTCTTTAAAAATCTCGGTTCTTTAGTGTTCCTGTCAGGACGTTATGCAAACATGTACAGAAGCCAGGTAAATTTGTTACTGTAGATGTGATGTAGTTGGGTTCCCATCTGTTTGTAGGGGTGGGAAATAGGCTGACACATATAGTGGGCACTGTATATCTCCTAAACAATATACCTCTGTTGTAGATAAGAACTACTGAAGGTAGGAAATCCTCTTCCAGTTTTTTTAATTGAGCTACTTAGCAACTTGTCACACACGCAGGAAGCTGGAATGCAAATTCTAACTGCCCTCAGGCAAGTTTCATTAGGCTTTCCAAAATCTTTTAAAATTTGCTGTGTAAATAATTTCACATATAACTTGACTGTATCTCCTGTTCAGAAGTGACAAGTTTCATGTATACTTCAGACATATGGGGTGGGGAGTTCTTCAAAGATACATAGTAAAGGCAGAAAACATGTAAAACATTATCTTAGCTGTTACTAGAAGCTCTGATTATTGTATCATATTAAAGTTTAAAAATAGCTTTGAAAATCTGTTACTTTTATCACAAGTATCAGGCTGGACAGGGAGAGGAGACTAGCAGGAGTCGCATCTGCTCCCACTCTCATCTATTTACAACTAAGAGGGATCAGCCAAAATTTTGCAAAAAGTTAAAGTTTAAACCCAAATTAAAAAAAAAAAAAAAAAGAAGAAACAAACAAAACAAACAACAACAAAAAACCTCAAACCAAAAACAAATAAAACCACTTGCACCTCACTTGCAGTTAAATTTTAAAATTTCTCTAGACTGCTCAAATTTATAATAATTTAGAAAATCTCATTTTATCTTGTCTCCCACTTCTTTTAAATTTGTAATTAGTTGGTTCTCAGAGGTGAACTAAAATTTTCCGTATACAATTTTTCATGTTAACTGTTATACCAGTGCCAATGCTGGGCAAAAAGTAGACTCCTCATTCCCATGAAAGAATAGAAAGCCAAAAGCCAAAATCCTGTCAGCCCTTCTAAACTGAGTGCATAGATCATACAGTGCCAGGGATAAAGTATCAGGATAATCACATAAAATTCATACTAGAAATGGGGTGTCTGAAGTCAGGATACAACAGCTTTTTAGCAGTTGTCTCTATCTTAGTAATTAGAGGAAGAGGATGGCATGCATAACAGACTAAATTTGTAACCACCCTCCCAAGTAAAGGTGGCCTCTAAAGATTGTGTCTTTCTTTTTTACTTCATCCTTATTCCCTAGCCTCTCTAAGAAGCATCTGGAGACCAATTTTTGTGGACTGTGTGTGAAAGGAATGAGGGGCTGCTCGGCTTAAATAATATTAGAGCAATTAGTGTGTCAGAGAAGTTGTTCTTGCTTTTTTCCCCTATATTCCTCTCCTATAATCCCTAAAGTATAAGGAATAATTAACTGAAATCCAATTAATGTTGATTTAGAACACCTGTTTCCAAAATCCTTTGAATAACTTTTTCTTTCTTTTTTTTTTCTTTCCTCTTCTCTCTTTGTTTTAAGATGAAATACATATCCCTATTCAGTTGCTCATAGGAGCCCAGAGATTTGCATTTTCTAGACATGAAGAGAACCTGTTGTAAGAGAGCTGTGAAGATTTAAAAGACCAAAAGATGCTGGTATATTACAGCAGCAGTAACTTTAACTCTTCCTTTTCCAAACTTCATTCCTTCAAAAAACCAATGCCTTCCCCCACACCTCCAATTTTGTTTTGCTTTAGACCTTCACCACAATGATGGAGCAATGCAATGATTTCTGTCTGAACACTCCGACCACAGCCACCCTGTAAGGATAGGTGCTAAAGGCAGCGCATCCTGTATGACAAAACACTCACTAGCCCTGAAAAAGGATTTTCCTGTGCTGTTCTCTGCAGGTCAGAGGACCTTTCCTCCCCATTAGCTAGGTGTCCTGACCCAGTGTTCTGCAAGTCCGCTTGTGGACATGGTGTTCTTTCTTTCCTTTCAACTACTCCTATGCAAAACAAAACGGGACCTGGGATGAAGACCAACTGATTTCTAAAGCACATAAGTGCTCCCCAGCACCATGGAGAGGTTTAACAGGATTTGTATTTATATATTGATTAAGCACCTTTAAAAATCCCCACCCTGACAGTTTAGACACAGTGAAGACAATGATTTAGTGAGACACTTATTACCATAGACCTGTTTTGAGACTAGACATAGTAATTAGCTCTAAGCTGTGATTGTAAAAGTATGACCTATTAAACACATTTTGAAATCAAAATATTTTTTACAATTTAGGCATGGTGCCATAATCCTCTGATGTTCAACTGAATGAAAGAACCCTTTCGACTTGGTATTTGGAAATCTTTCTGTAATATAGCTGTGTCTTAAATGATCCTATTTTGCAGAAAGCAGAGGAACGTAAGTGAGGACCTCTTACCCCTCTTCTTCCTTAAAAGTGTTAGATTTCTTAGCTGAAAAATTAGACATCAGCAAATATTACTCAATCTTAATTTCTTCTGTACTAAGCAATTTCTTAGGAATCATGTAATGCATTCCAGGGATCAACTTGTGTGGATACTGATTAACTGTATCAGAGGGGCTGTCTCATTTTATATCTTGAGCCTTTTTCATTAGAGAAAATCTGCAAACAAACCTTGAGTGTTTAGATTATTTTGCACCATGCCGTATGTCTAGTCACAGATGAAGATGCCTACTATTTTTAACAGGATTATAGAAAACATGAAAGGGTACTTCCTTAAATATTGACAGTTGAGGGAAAAAGAAAAGATTTTTTAATACAGAATCTGAAAGTAGTGTCAGGAAGAAACCTTTTGCCCCTTAGGAGAGCAGCTGCATATTAAACATCTATATTTTTGAAGCACCTTTAAAAATTACCCTTAGCATTAGCATTACCATGTTTTATGAGAAGTCCATGAAATTCAGAAATAGTTATAAAAGGAGGAAAGAATGAACAAGAAATAAATAGCATTATGAATACCTAAGGTTCAAATCAGTCTTGAATTATACAAGCTGTTATGGAGATCAGCCAGAGGTGGGGGGGGGGGAGGGTTATATATTTCAAAGATTATCAATTCATTTAGTGAAAAATACTTGTGTCTTTACGAAGCTTTTTAGCATCCCCGATGGTATATTAAGGTTACTGTGAATTGAATTAATATATTGCAGGCAGTGGATAAAGTTTTCCTACAGTACATATTTACCGCTATGATCTCTCTTACCCTTCTGTCTTTTGTTGTCTCTTTCACACTACATGATTGGTACACAGTTCTTAGGGTGCTCTTCCTGCTAACGTTAAAAAAGCATATGCTGCTGTTAATACTGGAGGGAGATCCTGGAGAGATTTATGACAATACCTTCCATGCCTTTATCTCCACACATGAGCAGGATTAGTGCAAGGCTCCATGCATACAAAACACAGACTTCACAGACCACAAAAAGGCCACCACGTCCATCTGTGAACTGCACACGCATGAATGACAGATCCAGGCTGAACATGTTGAAAAGGGTCTACACACTGATGTGCATCTGCTTGAAAGCTACCACACCAAGACACATTTCTAGGTGTAGGACAAGAGGCACACCATAGGTCTTTACAAGACTATATATTGATGACAGACTTCAATTTGAACAGCTAAAAAGCATCCTCTCATAAGAAAACTGCACGTGCTGATACTCCATGGAAGGAAAGGAAAGGGACTCCATGGAAAGGGACCTGGGGGTTCTGGTGACAGCAGCTGAACATGAGCCAGCAGTGTGCTCTGGTGGCTAACAAGGCCAACGGCATCGTGGCCTGTATCAGGAATAGTGTGGCCAGCAGGAGCAGGGAGGTCATTCTCACTCTGTACTCGGCACTGGTGAGGCCACACTTTGAGTGCTGTGTCCAGTTCTGGCCCCTCAGTTTAGGAAGGACACTGAGTGCTGTGTCCAGTTCTGGCCCCTCAGTTTAGGAAGGACACTGAGTGCTGTGTCCAGTTCTGGCCCCTCAGTTCAGGAAGGACACTGAGTGCTGTGNTTGTAGCCAGGTGGGGGTTGATCTCTTTCTCCAGGCAGCAACGGACAGAATGAGAGAACACAGTCTTAAGCTGTGCCAAGGGAAATACAGGCTGGATATTAGGAAAAAGTTTTTTACAGAAAGCGTAATAAAGTGTTGGAACGGTCTACCTGGGAAGGTGGTGGAGTCACCATCCCTGGACGTGTTTAAGAAAAGACTAGATGTGGCACTTGGTGCCATGGTTTAGTTGAGGTGTTAGTGTTGGGTTGGACTTGATGACCTTAGAGGTCTCTTCCAACCTAATGATTCTGTGAAACAAAGGGAATAGCCCAATGCTATATATATTTGAAAAAAAACCCCAAAGAATAAGGGGTTTATCATTTAACAAAATTAAAACATTACTCAAATAATCTGGGGGGGATGTTTGAGACTTAAAATCTATATAGCCAAGACTTAGGTACAGAATTTTTGGTAAAAATTCTTTTAGCTGGTTTTCTTTCCCTGTTTCCCATAGGATTTGAGCTCTTCCAAGTGTAAAGAAGCAAAAGACCCGCCTGGGTATGCTGGTTTGATTCCCTGAGTCAAGTGTATTCTGACTCTGAAAAAAAAATATTATGGGAGAAGGGCAATTTATTTTTCTTTTATTAGAGATGGAAGAATTTAAGACACACACCTCTGTCTCATGGAAACAAACCCGAATATACAAGACTCTGAAGAAAAATCTTTTTGTTTTACAAATCCTAACCAAACTCTCATTTCCATGGCTGTGGGCTACAATGGGTTAGAATCTTTCACCTTTGGAGATGCCTGTAGATACATACGTATATCCTGAAAACCGAAGGAAAAGGTAATTTCCAGCTGCAACTTACTGCATGCATGGGACATAGGAACAGAGAGGCGGACAAATAGGGGACTTCTCATCTCTGCACAGTTACCTTTAAGGTCTTGTCGTTCTCACAGACTTTGCACACCTGCTGCCTTTTCAGAAAGGCTTTAATGCTCCAGAGCATGAAGGCAAGGTGAGGTGAGGCGAGGTGAGGCGAGGCAAGGCAAGGCAAGGCAAGGCAAGGCAAGGCAAGGCAAGGCAAGTCATGTCACTACGTTTGCATGAAATATTAAAGGCACACTAGCCAACAAATGAGCTAAAACTGAAATTTATTTATGAAAGCTTTCTAACAATGTAACACACCAGGCAGCACAAGATATGTCTAGTAATCAGGGTGCCAATAGATTAGGGCGTTAATTAGAGAAGAGATCCTCTTGGGAAGAGCCTGGATAATCAGGATTCTATTGTTTTAATATTGACAATGAAGGAAGGAAAGTTAATAGTAAAGCAGAGGCTTTTATTTAATTCTCTTCTTAAATGTTACTATTTCAGTGCCTGCCATCCAACTAAAAAATTCTGTATGAATTCAGTCCCAATTCAGCACCTGCAGGTGCAAACCCCAAATAAATTACTGGGGAAGGGGCAGATGCTGACAGGATTGCAGTCTAGACTCCTCACTCTAAATCCATTTAGTGCTATTAACCATGACTGGGTGTAATAGCTTTGTGTACATTAGCACCAGGATAATTTTCCCTATTTTTCTAAATATCAAATGTGTGTATTCATACACACTATTTAAAGAAAACATCAAAGAGAACAAAACAAAAAGACTAGCAAGCCTCTTTGCAATATAGTCTATATTTTCAAATGTTGACTGAGGAAAAAAAAATTAGGCAGGGTTTCTTAAAATAAAGCAATATTATTTGTGGACTAAATAGTGCCACCAAAGTATTTCCTTTTAATACAAACAGATTTGACACACAAAGGGTACACAATTAAAAAAAAAAAGTTAAGAAATGTACACTTCCACTGCATGCAAACTGTAATAGAAACCCAACACAATCAAAAGATAATCTCGTTTAAGTGAACATGTTTACTGTGTAACAACCCACATTTTATTAAGTTGCCCAACACTTTTCAACCCTGATAAGGAAATGGACCTATTCTGAGGGCAACATAGATATTTGCTGCAGAGATTATTCCTGTTATATACATCTACCCTTGTTTAAATGCAATGTAGAAAGGCAATACATAAACACAGGGAGGAAACAGAGGCAATACTGAAAGTGATATTGAACTAGAGAGCCCTCCTTTGTGAAAGGAAATAAAGAACAAGATTATCTGGAAAGAGGAGAAAGTAGCACCAAAATGTAGTCAGAGCCAGGAGGTGCAAGGGAGGGACAGAAGAGAACAAAGTGGGTGTGTGGTGACTGAGAGAGTCAGGTTGCACTCAGAGAAAGCAAAGAGATCTGAGGGTAAAAAGCCAATTAATGGATTAAAGGGTAAGTATCCAAGTTCTGAAACAGAGGGGTGATAATATAGGCAGCTAGGGAGAGGATTATAATAAAGAAGTGATAACAGTATTCAGCTGAGAGGGAAAGCTGTCAAGAACTGAATGGGAAAAGAAGGTAAGACAATGAAAACAAAAAGCTGTCATTTAATCAAAGGCTGTGATGGTAAGAGCCCAGACACCAACCAAAAGCCAAAAAAAAAAAAAAAAAAAAANAAAAAAAAAAAAAAAAAACAAAAAAAAAAAAAAACCCACCAAAAAAAAACAACAACAAAAAACACCAAAAAAAGAAAGAAAAAGGAAAGAAAAAAACCAACACAGTTTAGCTTCAGCTCAAAGTGTCCTGAAATCATTGTTGAAGTACAGAGACAAATTGAAGACTTGGCCATGACTGTATAAAATCAAGTGGGTAACAATGAATTCAGAGCAATTAGCAGATTCAGTTCCACAGTGCTGTTTCTCTGAGCTATTTGCCACTAGGCAGTTGTTTGTCCCAAGTGTGTATGGCTGAGGATTTGCAACAAAAATACAGTGTGCATTTATGGAGCTGGATAAGGAAAGGTGGGTTCTGCATTTCTTGTTTGGGGTTTCACAGTACCAAAGGATAAAACATTACTTTTATAAAAAGTAATAATTTTCCAGCTATGTAGGATATGTCTATCTTTCTGTGCAGCCTTAGCTTCCACAGCATCTCCAACACTACCTCAAATGTACTTTGAACCCAGCCCTTTTTGATTAAAATGTTATAGAGGATTACTAGAGAGGCATGGATGGGGACTGATCTTTATTTTCAGTCCTCTTTTGCCTGTTTTTCAGTCCTTTTACTGTTTACACTTCCTTGACCTGGCAGTATCTTGTTTTCTTCTTTTGTGTAATTTATTAATGTTGTGCTGTATTCTACATATTCAATGTGTTAAATCTACAGTGATAATTTAGAGATAAATAATAGCTGTCATGTCCTGTTTCTCCCAAGAGATCATTTGAGAGGACTTCAGAGGTGTAGAAGTTTAGCAATACTCTCAAGTGACAGCAGGATGATTTTAATACAATCTGAATGAGACAAAACTTTAGGTCTTTTTATCAGAAACATATTTAAGAAATTATAGGCATATACAAGAAAATTTTAACTGAATGCTTTTGATAAAGGAAAAATATTTAATAAACTGAAGTTCTCCCCTTGGCTTTGAAATTTTAGATCCTTATAAATGCTTCAACCAGTCTTAAAATCCATATTTTCATGTATTCCATGCTTTTCTCAGTGAATGGGAAAAGCTTTTTCTCAGTAAGATTCATATGACCAATCATAGAATTATTAAAAATGGTGAATGACCATCACAGTTTGATTTTGCCTAAAGTTACTGACATCTATCTTCTACTGATGCCACTGACCCAGGGTCAAAATTAAGCCATGACTTCTCAGGGTTACAGCATAGTAACCCAAAGACCACAACTGTATTGCTGTGCTTAACATGTCCAGTCATTGTCTATTAGAATTTATGGAAACTAAATTATCTTCTTCCCCTTCTAAAATTTCTTCCATTTCACATCAGTAATGTCTGACCAGTCTTTACTGTCACTCAAAATATAAACCACTAGACATCAGCATAGATCATAGATCATTGTCCATTCTCAGCCTCTTCCAGACACAGGATACTTCTCATTACATTTCAGGTTTTTTTCTCCCTGTTAGTCCTACCACAGCACTCAGGAAATACTTTGAATTGGGCAGGATTGCCTATTCCTCAGTTGGAACCACAGGTGAGACTGGATTTTGAATGCTAGTATGCTTTCAAGTGTATTTTTGCTAAAGGAGAGAATTTGATACATAAATTTTCATACAGAAAATTTTAAAACACACACTCACTCACCCACCACACATATCCTTCACTAACCAGAAGCTATCACAGGAATGGATGAGAGAAGTTTTTGAGACACAAAGGTTGATTCTCTGCCTGGATTCTTGCATAGCATGAAGTCCTAGTAGTGAAGAGCAAATATCCATTGCACCTCCCCATCCTCAGTTTCTCCCTCACCTTGGAAAATTTACAAGATTCTGAACAATTTCTGTGTAATCGACTTTATTTCCTCAAGCAACTACTTACTGCTTTTATCTTTTTTAAGAATTCTGCTCAAGGGTAACCTTGTGAAGAGACTGCTAAAGTTCTAGGCTTAGTGTCAGCCAACATCTAGGCATGGAAAAGTCTATTATAGGAAAATTTTGCTAAACTAAAATGGCTAGGTACAACATTTTAAGAGTTTTACCAAAATACCGGGTAGATGGTAAAATGTTTTTTCCCAGTCTGACAGAATATTTGCTTCCCAGTTTGGAATTTGATGTGTGAGTTTCTGGAAAACTTCATGCTAAAGAGAACCTAAGAACAGCTTAGCTGAAATTTTCTCTAGAATAAAATGTGTTAACAATGATAGAATGAGGTGATTTTTTTATCTCATATTCAGAATAATTTGTAAGAAACTTCATTTAAATGCAGAGATTAATCAGAGATTTAATCAGAGATTATTTTCTCCTTTAAAGTAGAAACAGTTTCCTCAGTCTCAAAGTGATTTAAAAACTATAAAATTGTTTAAAAAGTTAAGTGAAACATAGGGAAAACTGTGCTAAATTTTTATGGTTTGCTATATGTGTGCTAAATGTGATTATGACAACATTTAAATTATTTCTATATATTATGCTTTTGTGAAGAACACAAATAAATACACACTTACCTAAAAATAGTATTTTGATAATATATATAGGGGAGGGGGGGAAAGCAATAGTACAATTATTTCTTGGTGATAGGACATATCTCTTGGCAATATAATTTTCAAAAAAAAAGAAAGTAAAAACCACAATTTTTAAAATTTTATATATTGGCAGCTTCTGTCAACAAAGTAAAAAACCCAAACAAAAGCCCCAAAAAAGAACCAACCTCATGCCTCAATAACCAAAATGATTGAAATGCTGTGTTTGGGACATTCCAGGTGTGACCCAAGTGAAGTGAGTTCATCTGCAGTTGAGACTCTCCAGAGCCTTTTCAGTGACTCTGTGATATGAATGATTAAATAGTAATGATTTATCAAACCTGAAGTTCTGAACTCATGTGACAAGAATTACCCCAACAAACTAAGGCCTGTGAATCATTTTTAATGTAAGATGTTTTTCAGGGTTGCCATACAGTCAACAGCAATTCCCCAAAGCAATATTATCCAGGCTTAAGCTAATGAGTTGAACGATCCTCTCTCAACAATTATTTTACCCTAAATTTCAAAAATTTTAGGACCTAAACCTACAGAATCTGAGTCCCTTTCAACCATTTACAGAAAACAGCCGTGCATCATCTAATGCTAATATTAAAAATCAAAACTATCCACATTCCTGATGATTGATCACTGATAGATGGCTTACAGGTGTGTTATGAAGGCAAAACGCCATAGAACATTCCAGGAGACTAAGAAGAGCATCTAGAATTGATAAATCTGGAATTGAGTTTGTGCTGGAAGATCACTCTTTAGAAGGCCACTGAGAAATCTCATACAGCCGAGTTTATACAAATTCACTATAGCGGGCTGTTGTCTTCATGGAGCCTTAATTCCTTAAAGAGTGAAATCCTGTGCCACAGACATCTCTTTTCTGTCCACTGCCTGAAAGGCATCTCCATTGACTACACTTCTAACTTTGGCATTACAGTGAAGCCTATGTAGTTGAGATCCCCACATCCTCAGTGTACCTACATTGTAAAATAACCACCGAAGAGACCTGAAAGTACCTGGGTCACAGCTGGAATTGTTTCCCCCTCCACCTCCCCCCTCATGTTTAAGGTAACCTCTATATTACACAAGGATCAGAAGAAAATTTGAAAATTGAATATAGAATAAAAAACACCCAGCTACCAAGGGTAGCTAATGCAGTCTTAAATCGACGGCTATCTTTGTTAAAATATCTGATTTTTCAGGAGGAAAAAGAAAAAGAGTAGTTCTCTCTTATCCAGACAAGAGAAGGAACTGGCAGAGTGCCACAGCAAATTACTGGTGAAGTTGAAGAAGATGAGAATTAGAAGGAAAGCTGTACAGGGGGAAAGGAGCTAATTATACAAGACAGAAACAGGTTATAGTTACAGATTTATCCCTTGTCTGGGGCTGCTAAAATTTTTCATGGCTCATTCCTGAGGCCCACCTTGTTTAATTAGAAAAAAATATCAGAACTGCTTGATGAAATATGCAGATGACAATGTTGAAGGTATTTTTCAATATAAAGAATTATAATATCATGCAAGAAAAAAATAGATCATCTCTAGGACTGGAATAATGGAAATGAGTGACATTTAACTGTACAGAGTGCAAGGTCAATCACTAACAGCGTAGTAAGAATTTTTGCATTAAATTTGGAGCTCATCAGATGCAAACAGCATGGCAAAAAAAAATTTCATCTTTTGAACAATTAATTTATTGATGAGGAGCATTACAACATGGGTAAGAAAAAAAAAAAAACAACAAAAAACCAAACAAAACCCAAAAACAAGTAAACAAAAAATCCATAACCTAACCATAAAAAAAACCACCCAAACCCCAACAACTCCAAAAACAAAAAGCCAAACACTATTCTGATACCCTGAAAGGCACTGGTGTGTTGACTGTGTTCTCAAACAGAGCATTTGCTTCTTGATACGTTTATTAAAGCAAGAGGGAACTATTAACAGAGTTGCTGAGAAGAGCTGTTATCTTGACCAGAATAGTAGAGATCTTGTAAGAGAAAACGACAAGGCTGACTTTTTTTAAGTCGCACAGTGGAGTCTGAAGGGCAATAAGTGGCCTTATTTAGGAAGGAATTCACCTGGGAAGACAAAGCAGCCCCTAAGATGAAGGTACAAGAGCAAAGGGAAATAATATGGTGAGTAAGGTCAAGTTGGAAGCTGGGGAAAAATAGCTCATGTGGAATGAAGTTCTGTCAGCAATTTCTCAATAAGAGCAAACTTTCAAAAGTCCCAGAAGAGATTCAATATCCTCATTGTTCCTAAGAGCAGAAGCATAGATTATGATTCCAGAAGTCCCTTTGATTAGAAGAAGCCTTCTGAAAGCAGAGTAAGCCTACAATCTGACAGCTTACTGTTTGTGCCAATAATGTTTAGACAACTTATTTAACAGTAAGAGGTACTTTGAGACATACTGCATCACATGGTTGAAAGTACATACACCTAATTCTTAAGTCCCAGCATTACCACATCAGTGAACCTGCTTTCTCCTCTGTGTATGAGGAATAAAGGAGTGGGGTGTCTCTGTTTCTTTCAGTTAAAATAATAGCAGGACTC
>WAAE01022023.1:0-15510 GCA_013400495.1 Nicator chloris
ACACAGAACTCTGTCAAAGTTACTATGCATTCTAAGAGGCAAAGAACTTAATGAGATCTTCCATCTTGGAACTGGCTTTAAGATTGCTTGTCACAGACTTAAAATTTTTGAGAAAATATCAGGGAACATTCTCCAGCAGCAGCTAATAAAACCTAAATCAAAGCATGCATCTACTCTTTTGAGGTACCCAAGTGGTCTAAATTAATAATAAAAACTGAACAAGGCCTGATTCATAATAAATCAAAATATAAAAATGAATTCAAAATCAGATGTCAAAGGTGTTGCCAGAGGAATTTTCATTAGCTGCCTTTTGTACACTCATATTTTCAAATGTGACTTCGAGTTTTGGAAAAATGTCAGTATTTACGATTTGAAAAGAAGAGATTTCTCTCCCTCTGTTCACATGCACCTTTATTTTAACTCTATGAAACACAGATCCAAATTACTTGTTTCCTTCAGGAAGACGCACACCTCAAAAAATACTGCTTACTTCTTCATGAAAAATCATAGGGAAAAATAGTCTATTTTTGGTACTGTTGCAGGAACTTCCCCCATCTTAACATCCTTTCCTCACACACACTCTTGGAGAATCCAGCCTAGGAAATGCATGAAGAAAGCAATGGAGCTACAGATCCATTCAATGCCCATTGTAAAACCATTCACTGAATATCAGCTGCCAAGAGCACTCTTTACACTCCAATGGAACATGCATCAGATAATATTATTCTTGTGGTACATTATGCAAAAACTGGCCATCTGGACAGGCAGAAATCTCTTCAAGATCCACCTGCAGGATTCCAGCTTCCCATTACATGAACGGAATGTATTTTCTTTTTTGTCTTTGCAAAGCATTCACATTGACTCCCAACATTGTCTTCACATGAAGAGGAATTACAGACATAATTAGAATCAGAAATCCCAGGTTAAAAAGGCCCTCAGAAGATCATCTGACCCAGTTTTTTGTGGAAAAAGGGAGCCTATATGAGGTTATCCAGCACCCTGTCCAGTCACATCTTGGAAACCTTGAGTGATGGAGACTCTATCATGTCCCTGAGGAAGGTTGTGCCAGTGAATGATTGTTCTTACTGAAAAAAATTTCCTTCTTATCTTGAAATGAATGTCCTTAAGCACCTAAGTTTATGTTCTCCTTCCAAATCATTACAGAACTATTAAACTCAGCTTTGAAATCAATCTAGACCTTTCCCATGCACCAGAGGTATGAGGCCATTCCTCACAGAGGCTTGTCTACTTTATTCTTAAAATTGCCAGTGATAGCTCTTGTCTAATCTCTTTACAGACCGCTGCCCCCATATTTTCAACATTTTTTTTATAATACTGAAACCAAGTATTCGGAGCTTAATATAAATCCATGTCATCATGGTTTACCCTAGCAACGGCTGCCAAAAATCTTCAGTCACCCAAACCCCAAACAGTTTTAGGCCCAAAGAAACTTATCATGAAATGTTCCCTCTTAGTCTTATAGCTTTATCTTTTCCAGAAAAAAAATCAGCTTCTCCAAAATGGTCAATTTCACATTCCTAGGGCTTGCAGTATACAAAGGCTCTAGTTCAAAAAAAAAGTGCTAAACTCACAACTTATTACGTAAGAAGAAACTGCTCAGACATTCCCAGACAATCTCCATCTTTTCTATGACAACAAATGTCTTTCAGTTCCTCCACAGTATGTTAAAATTTATATCTTCCCTTCCCCCACAAGAATACAGGGAAAGAGAACATGATTGTGGCCAATGGTAAAAATTCATGCCCCATAAGCCTTCCAGCTCTAAAACTATGCAGCACCCTAAGTGTGCCAAGAGAAGCAGAATATGGCATTAAACACAGCTCATCATTTACATAAACCAGATTTACTATTGCTGTCCACTGTGCTACAGTTACGTTAAGACTATACAGGAAAGTACAGGAAACCCTCAAACTTCTAAAAGTCCCCTGCCATTACATGAACTTGAGCTTCCTGGTGCCATGGCAGATTGAACCTATTGCAACCAGCTTCCAGTGGTCCTTCCTCCCTTGTCCACCCCAGCTATGTGTTTCTTTTCTCTGTGTTACTCCTAGCCTGTGAGATCACACGCTGAAATGCAGAAACCCAATGCAAATGACAACCAAGCTAGCCAAAAAAAAAGCAGTCTGTAGCCAAATCAGCCCCCTGAACTGTCTCACCACATGATCACTGGTGCAAGGAAGAAGGCAGGGACAACATATGGTGGGGAGAGCAAAGAGAGGGCTGGGATCACGCAGCTGCCCAGATATAACCTGATTTAACTTGTCATGGAATGGTATCTGTTAGTGTTTGTAATCTAAAGGGCACAACCCAATGCATAAAAAAATTCTAGAGCTTTACTATCTACTCATTTATTTGTCACCCTGCAACAATATAACATTTTCGTTTCTCTGTTTTGGTTGTATCTGATTAGGAAAGACTAATCCTGGGCAAATGTGCATGGACTGCTCAGTGAGTAACAGCTGCACATGTGATCTAGTTATTGGATCCTGCCCTATGACAATGACTTCCTATTATTCTCTGGTTTCCTAGCTAATACACAAAAGTGATTAGTTGACTTAGAAGATATTTTTGCCTTAAATCACACTGTGACATGGACAGACTCCTCTTTTCTTATCTGCCTAAGCCACCACTGACAAAAGACAAAATATTCCTTGCAAATAGATGAAAAACGCCTCATGAAGAACGAGTACTGGGGAAAAAAAGAAATAGAAAAGGAAGGAGGCAATGTAAATTGAAGAAGCAAAATCCATCGGTATGTTTTAAAAAGCATGAGCACTATCAGCTAAAATAAGATAGTAATTAGTAAGGGATTTAGATTCTGTACACGTGAGAAATAATACAACAACTTGCTAATTGGAGACAGTGCCATTCAAATGTTACTGATGAACAAAGAACTGGTACATAATTAGGTGCAAGGAGGGGGAGGGTTACAAGAAACGTTTTAGTCTAGTAGACAGAGCCACAGCTGAGGAAAGGCTAAAACAATAACCATGAAAACAAGCACTAATAAGCTACTGTCACAGTACAAAGAGGATAAAGAACGTTTGTTTACACAATGAGCCAAATTTTGTCTGAAGACAGACCTACCTTTCACAAGAGAGTCGTATACAGATATGCACAGTATGGATATACATATGTCCTATAAAAATATGATCATAGTTTATAGTCTGTTTAGTAATAATTTTAACAATGTGAGCTGGGAGAACTTACATGTGGTTATTTTTTTTTTATAATTACTAATATACTTTTTAAAATTTTAATTGTGGCTATAGAAAACAAATGCTCGGATCTGGCTTCTCCTGCCTGTGTTGCCATTAATCACTGCTTGGCTCCAAGAGATAGAAACAGCAAGAAACCTCACGTAACAGGGATGTTGTAAAAAGAAATTCATTAATACTGTATTTGCAGAGCACTCAGATAGCACAGTGAGAAACAGCACAGAAAGGCCTATGAGGAAATTAATCATTCTGCATTCAGTGCAGGATCTGGCAGATGTGCAATGAAGAAAGCCCAGAGACATACATTAAATATGAAGATAAAAAAAGATTCTAGCCATTACCAGCAGAAATAATATCCCCTGAATGAACATCAACTGCCTTAGGCATTAAATGTTTGATGTATTCTCATTCAATATAAGGGAAAACCCTCTGATTAATATGGTAAATTGACAAGTACCAGTCAGGTATTCTGTGCAAAATACAGAATCTGATAATGTAATTAAAGTTTATTGTAAATATATACTATGGGATTATTATTTCCTCATTTTTGCATGCTTAGTTTTGCAACTAAATAACACTTCCACAGTCCAGCAATTATTGGCAAATGTACAAAAATATCTCAGCAGTCAGAGAATCCTGTCACCACAGCTGACACAGTGTGGTATGTGTTAGCACAATAAATCAATCCATGTTTCACACTGCAGCCACCGGACTCGTGTAATCAAGCTCCCCTGCTCTACAGCTACCTCAAGTAAGTCAGGATAGCATAGGGCAAAAAAAAAGTTACTGGAGTGATGATAAACCTGCAGGTTCACAGCTAGCTCAGACATCCGCAGTAGCATTGCAATTGTGAATGACTAATTTTATTTTACTCCACATCAGTTCATTTCTGCTCCCTCATCCACATAACTTATGCTTTATCTTACCCCATCAGCCCACATTTGAAGTCAGATTTCAACCTTCTCCTCTAACAATCAATAGGGACAGCTGCTGCAGGGGAAGGATGTGTGGAGAGGACTCTAGGTAGGATGCACTGTTGTGTTGGAAAAGATCTATAAAAACTGCTTCCTACAGTTCTTCAGAAATGGGGAGAAGAGGCAAGGGTACACAATGCATGCCTGTCTAGAAAAAGGAAAGATGTGCTGGAATAATCTGTCTGGCAGAAATAGTCTCAACACCTGTGTTGAGATGCAGCAGTACAGGAGCCTAGTGTGATTCCTTGTACAAAAAAGCCAAAACTGCATGAAAACATATGGATGACCAAGGACTGGTCTTCAAGCAATCTCATGTGTTTAAACCCATTCCACTTCATCAAGGCTACTGTTATAAGTATGAGTATTAAACCTGAAGATTCCCTTCAGGTTCCTGGGCAACATATTAACAGGTACATCCGCGGCCAACAGCCAAATTATCCCTGGTCCTGGCCCTAGGAACCACTCTGCATCACATGAGGGCACAGCCCAGGGGGTCTGATCACTCAGTCTGCTGAAAAGAAAGGCAAGACTCTTCTACTCTCTTCATGCAACAGCAATTCTCTCTCATATTCAGCAGAACAGCTTGGACACAGTCTGGTTTGTGCAGACAATCTGCCTTGGAAAGAAGAGCCAAACCTATGCTCACCTAGCAAGGTGAAGGCAGACTCAGAAAGGCATGGAATTCCCAGAGTCCCACTGGCTGTGTGTGTGCTTTCTGCCCATACTGCTGCCCATGGCTCAGGTGCAAAGCATGTTGGCTGCTTAGGAGCAACCAGAGCAGTTTCTCAGGTGACGGAGCCCAGAGTAGTGCTTGGACTCTCTGCTGCCTGATTCAGACCGACACCACAAGTCAGGACTTGGGTCTGCATAGACAAATATATTCTGGTTCTCCAACCTGAGATGCTTCACAACTTGGCTGAGCTACTGATTTGTTTACTGCTTTCCTCACCAAGAGAGGAATGTATCTGTTAAAAAGGGTGCATGGCATATTTTAAAGACAAATCTGACCACTTGCAGGAAAAAAAATTAGTTGTCTTCATGAATATAAGCCCAAGTGATAATGCACAGCTCCCTTTCAATGATCAGTTCTGACGGATTTCTGAGGATGCAGGTGGCCAGCCCCTCACGAGGAAAAAGATTAATAATTTTAGTTGATAGCTTTTCCAGGATAGCATAGCAAAGATTAGTGGTGTCTGTTTTTTTTTTTTTTTAAACTAGCTTCCCACTTAGCTTCTATTTGACACAAACAGGACATACCATAAACTGCTCATACAAGGTCTACTCATTTCAAGATAAAATTAAGACAACTAAATCTGACTGAATTTAAAACTAATTTATTTCTTTTCAGGAATGCAAAACAAAAGAAAGATTTATTTAGTTTCCATGGAGAAAAAGACCAAACAACAAACCTAAACAAGCAAAAGAATTGCAACGGAGCTGGCAATCACCTTGCCATAACCAAGATATTCTAATAAAAATATCAGTGGAGAAATTAGCAGACCAAAACATGGAATGAGGAAAAAAAAATCAAAGTGAGAAAATCTAGAAGTTGTAATATTGATATTTGAGAAAGGCCAATAGTACACAATGATATATACAATTCCAGGGTTCAAAGATGTTGAAAACAAAACTCACAAGGATTCCTAGCAACTTTCTCCAATCCTTTGTAGCTCAGAGCAGAAATACATCAACCATTTCACTTAAATACAGTAAGATTTCTTGTCTCAGAAATCTAAAAAAGGCAAAAGGGAAACTGAAGCTAGTAAAACTGTAATACCCTGTGTTCCGGGGTTTTTTTAGGTTCAGAGGTTGGATTAATTCGCAGATAAATAGAAGGAAGTGTTAAACATTTCTCCCCCTTTTCTAGCTAAAAATTTCTCCTCATCTTTTTGAAAGAGGCTAATATTTTGTATTGGGTATTTTTAATAAATTATACTTAAAATATCTGTTGCCAGTGCATCGATACGAATGTACAGGCCCACCCCTCCTATTCTCTGACTCATAGGAATTTGGGATAATAGAATCACAGGGAAAAGAAAAAGCTTTTTGAAAGATAATTTCACTGACATTGATGTTGAAACACCTGTTTCTTTTTGAGCACATCAGAAAAAGACACTCCACATATATCTGACAAAGTATTTGATATATTCCTACTGGTTATCAAAGGATCGATATCTCTTTTGGTTATGTAGCAGAAATCATCAAATCCCTGGAATAGGTAGTGTCATGAAATGATGAGGATCTACAGTTATTAATTTTTAAATTAAATTTAAGTTTATTTAATTTAAATAACATGTCAATCTTGATTAAAAGCCCATCTCCCTCAGGCATAAGGACTTCCACTAGTAATATTCTTTTACTTGTGCAGTGGGGAGATGACAAGGAATTTAAACAAATATAGATTGATTTTTGTGGGAAGACGGTGCCTTTTATTCTTTACTATCAACAGTCATGCTATGTTAGGGTGCTACGACACATATGACATTTAATTAGGCAACTCCTTTGCCTAATTAAATTTTTTAGTTTCCTTTGTGATCCATACAGGTATCTTTGCCAAAAATGATCACCATCAAAACACAGACGTTCTTTTTGATCTTTGAAAAGTGTATCTTACCCTTAAAATCATGCTTTTATCACATCTAGATAACTAAGAGGAGAAATGTGTACACGATTGCTAGAGCTCCTAAGAGAGACTAATTTCCTTCAGCAATTCTTAAATTCTCTTTAATATTTTTTCACACAGTTTTACATATGACAAGTTCATTCATGTAGTGCCACTGTGCAATTCCTCTTCGGAGAGGGATTTTTGAGCCTCAAAATAACGATTAGGAAAGCAGAGACCAAAGAAACACACATAGCACAGAAAATCTTGTCAGCTGGCTAAATCTGACCAATGGTCTGTTTTCCAGGGCTTCAGAATCATCAGCACCATGGACATGTTGTTTTATTAATTTACTTTGCTATTGCTCAAAAGAGGTAAAGTATCTTGTCCCACAGGGTATTGGCCCAGACTCTCAATTTATGTTGGCTACAATTAAAATGGATACAGGGAATTGAAACACCTATCTAATGCACTGCCTTTTCATTCACTTGCAAACTGCAAACATCAGCTCCAGTAACAGTTTCAAATTTCTGGCACCTATGAACCAGAGAAAGCTGAAGGATTATAGGGCAATAGTGCAATACCAGAGGTGTGCAGTTTTTGTACCATCCGAGTCTGCATTTTAAATAACAGGAAGATCACGCAGCAGTTAAAGGGCATAACAACATAAAGACCTTGGTCTTACCCTTTGTTTTCAAGTCGTTTAATACCTTTGATTCCACGGGCAGTTTATCGCTCACGAGTTTTATCTCAATATTTCGGGACGCCAGTTCAAGCAATTTTTCAAAAAGACGCTGACCCTGGGAAGAACATTGAAGGAAAGCAGAAGCTTTTAGAGACAGAATTGATCAAACTGCAATCAACAAATTTAAAAAGCACGTTGAAACAAAAACATTACAAACAACATCTGAGTAACTACGTTCCTCGATATGATTAAACCTGCCCTAAAGGCTGGCAACTCAAACCCATTTTCTTGGAGAAATACTGTTCCGAAGGCCAATAAGGTTTCTTGCTTTTCCCAGATAGTGCAATACTGACAAGGTGACAGGTGTCAGGCAGAAAATGACGTTTCCAGGGGTTTTATGCTGCATAAGAACATTTTGACATTAACTTTTTTCTAAATAATCACAGTCTGTTGACTTAGTATTAAAAGCTCAAGGAAAATAGTTTATTACATTTTTCTGTATTGAGTGATATTTTTTCAAGTGGTTCTAACAATAGTATAACAAATTCCCAAGTGGTTGCATGCTCATATTTAGATGAGTTATACCAAGAAGGAAAACAATGATCTATAGGTATCTTATGTGCATTTACTTTTTATGCTGCTGTAAAATGTTACTATTTAAACCCTATTTCTAACACAGAGCAAGAAAATTCATACTGAGCTGGATACATGACAAAACAGAAATGAAAATATTTGTTTCATCTGAAAAATAACATTTTAAATCACCACTTTTTTCCATATCCAAGAAACAAACAAGAAGTAAAACTTCTGATTGCACTGTAAATGTTTAAATTCAAGGTTCAGTATTTTAAATTAAATAAAAAAAGTTTAGCAGCATCCAACTAGACCATGTAACGAATAAACTCTCCAGTGTATCACTCCTGTGCTGTTACTACAATTACAGCCAGATCTCACTTCCTTGCTGCTATTCTAACTTAGTACTGCAGACACCACTTTCAGTTAGGAGTGCAATACAGAGAGACCTTGGGCTTATGCACCTGACAAAACACCTACCCTACCTAACCTTAGATTCAACGTTATGTTTGCCTTTGCCCCAAGGTAAACCTAAAACAAAAAAAGCAACAGCTATACATCAACTTCCAAACAACAGGTAGAAGATAAAGCTCTTCACAGAACCATGTTACATAATTCTCTGCACAAACCAAGAATCTCAAAAGGATCTTTCAATACAACAAAAATGACCAAACCAAGAACAGTTCAGGATGATATAATATGATGCAGCATGGACCAAGAAAACCTCAGACAAAAGCCCTCTGCACACACTGAAAACTCATTAGCAGCAGACTGTGGAAAGCCCAGATATTTGCCCTCTAATTGCCTAGTCAGATTGATAGTTTGAGCCTTGCTGGGCTTTAAGCATTACAGAGTCACAGAAAGTAGTGCTCCCCCTGTCTAAAGTACAGACTTACTTTTTAATATTCACTATTTTTTTGAATACATGTGGCAAAATAAAAATACTCATCCCCCTAAATTACAGCTTTCTCAAAATTACCAATCAGCCAGAGGCTGCAATGGAAACAGAACTACTGTTTACTTTTGTGATGCATGCCTGCTTGCTTACCCAAATTCACAGTATGCTTATCCCTGGGCTCTGCTTATCCCAGGGCTCACAAGAACAGTGAAGCAGTGAACACAATGCTACCACAGTGAAAGCATTAAAGAATAGCTAACAGAACAGGAAAACAAAAACATGCTTTGCATGAAGTTCCCAATGGTTCTTATACTGAAGCATTTGGAACGTCAGCATTTCTCAAGGTGACTAGAGGGTTCCATATGTATGAAATGCCCTCCATGATTTTAACTCACACACCGAAGAGCCCTGGGTTGCTGTGTAAGTCAAGGAGTGAATTTCCCTTACATACCTCATCAAGCTAAAAAAAAATCCTTAATTCTTACACAAGAGATTGTGTTGGGTCTTTTTAAGAAGAAGAGCTATGTTACAGAGAATGTAAGAATGAATGAGATAGGAGTGTGGAGGAGATGGATGCTGCATATAGAGTTATGCAGCTGCTCCAGCCTGATTCTGGGGGGGCAGAGGTGCACTGACTGGTGTTCCTGGGGGCCCTGATCCCAACAAGAGGCTTTCTCATGCAAGTGCTACAGTCTGGCACTGCTAGACTCTAACCAAATCTGGGAACAGCCATTGCTGCCCTGCTGTTTGCTGAACTCCCAATCCTTGCTTTGCCCCATCCCCCAGCTACCCCAAAGCATCAGGCTCCTGGTATGTCAGAGCTCAGCCAGCCTTTGGATGTGCTTCATATCGGTTCCTCCACTGGAAACATCAGCACTTTTGGTTTTCATTAGCTACATCTTTGCAAAAGTGAGTAGGGAAAATCAAGGATTAAAAGGTTTGCATTATGCATATTAACTAATACATATATAAGTAGAAACAGCTACTCAGGTTCTCTGTGTTGATTCCATTTACTAGGTAGACAGGTGAACACTGTTTTTGTTTAAGTTATCTGTGAAAACTGATTTGGTTTAGAAGCACAGCAGAAAGCTCTAGCATACAAAAATAAAAATGGAAAATGCATCCATAAATTAGATGGAAAATTATTATCATTATCAATACAAATTACTGCATTAACTCTTCTGATAAAGAAATGCTTAGAAAGTTAATGTCTGATAAAATTAATTGCTTCAGGGGATGGTTCCTAATTTTATTTCCCTATGGTAGTTATTTTCAGATATTACTGTCACTTCTACCTGCAGGAGGTTATATTTACATATGATTTATAAAAGCTTTGACAAACAACTCTGGATTTCCTGTGTTTACTGTAGTTTGGACAAAAAAGACCCTGGCAGCACCTCCTGAGTTTTCCTTTATGTTAGTACACCTTGATGCAACCAACATTGCTGTCTCCTACTGGCCATGCTGCCTGCTGAACAGCCCATCCTAGGGGTTAATAGATTGCTTGGAGTGCAGCCCTGCATTCTAATGAAACCATCTCCTCTGAAAATGCATCTGTTTTCCCATCAGGGGCACTACAAGCTTCTCATTTATGTTGTTTTTATTTTTTTTTCCAATTATGTGTATAAACAGTAAAACCTCAAATTGACTCAACATTTAAAGCATCTCTAAGTAGTGATGATTAAAATTAGGAGTTCGCTTACCACAAATTTGTTTATACAGGTGCATAAAACCCCCATCCGTGACAAAATTGGAAAGAATTCCCTTTGTCTCACCTGTTACTGCATCATCCCTCAGCAGGCATTCATACTCTCAGCAAGGCTTAAGCTCGACAAACCAAACTATGAAAAATTCACAACTTGCTTTTAAAAGCAAGTACATACTCCAGTATATAGGGTTACTAGACATTCTTCCCACACTGCTGAAGAATCTAGACTTCCTCCCCATTAATATTAATTTAAAACCCAGTTTCTACACTTTCTGACATGTTTACTAGCAATTTTACAGGTTTATTCTACGAAAAGGAAAAAAGATGGGATGGAAGGTCTGAAATGTTTTGTTACTGCTGTCAGAACATTTGAAATGCTTCTGCTGAATACAAACCCTTATGCTGTCATTCAGACCACATTCCCTTTGTGAGACAATACCAGGCTGCTGCACGACCACGTGACAGTGATCAGAAGCATTTCTCTATACCCAGCTTGGGAGGACTGGGAAATAGAAGCAGCCAAGTGCTATGAAACTGTGGCTACCTTACAGCAATATCTCCATTTTAACAAACAATGCCACCAGAAATCTGCTTATCCTGATAAAATATTCTCTTACACTTTTTGCTGGCCTGTTTGAAAAAAACTTACCAAAGGTGACAAAATAGAATGTAAAAAGTATTTATCACATGAAAAAACTTACTTTCACATGGTAGCTTTAAACTATCATAACTCTCAAGCATCAGTCCCAACTGTACCTGCCACAGAAAAGTGGTGATTTGAAAAAAAACCCAAAATTGTCATGACAAAAAGGTCTTGAAATTTCCCCCAAAGCAATTTATTGGCAGACTCTGGATAGGCTGATTGTAGCCTGGCTGATTTCCCTTGTCTGCTCTTGTCTCTATCAGCATAGGTTCCTCAGAAGAAATAAAATGGGGACATACAAAGATGAAAATGCTGTTATTTACGGAAGGACTCTCAAATTGCATTATTGTACTCTTCAGTAACACAGATGCCTACAGTTTAGAAAGTGCTTATCTTTTTAATCCCACAGAAAAAAAAACCTAGTTATTTCATGGACTTTTCTTCTGGCTTTTTAAAATATATAATTCTCCTATTTTTTTCCAAGTTTTTCCATAATCAAGCCTCTGGGTATATCTCTAAAACATCACTAAAAACCACAGCATGCTGGCAGAAACCAATAGAGCAAATATATCAAGAAATCCTAACTTCTACTGCTGCTATTTACTACAGAACAAAGAAAATTAAATGCTTTCCTCAATTCTTCTAACCAAACAGCTAATGCAAAGGAATGGAATATGCCTTCATTTTAAAAACTCTGCTTTCATTGAATTTATTTTCTATGCCTCAGTCTGTACCAGGGAAACATCACCACCTGAAGAAGAGAGATGTTTATCTTAAGATGAGCTTATAGATCTATGGCTGATCCTATTCAATTTCCACTGGGAGTTGCTGCATTTGCAGATATACTCTTCTTTTTATTTGCTTTTTTAAAAAATTTTCAAGGAAGGGAACTTAAGCTCTTGCACTAACACTTGTTCTCCCAAACAAATCACTTAAGCTCCTTGGGAAATGAATGTGTGAGTGACTCATAACTTCTCTTAAGAGATTCATTGCAAAGCTGGACAGCTGCCTTACATGAGACAGAGCATCAAATGGATGGGGGACTTCTCCCATCAAGCCATTTGGGAGACACACAGTAGGTTGGTGAATAAAATCAGAAGTATCTATTTTTTATGTGATACTTGTAAAAATCAAATGCAGATCTACCTTTGATCACCTTGTGTTTATCCAAATATTCATCCAGGGACACCTGTGTCATACACATGGCAATAGCAATAAGCCATGATAGCATTGATTCTGATTTGTGAAAAACAAACTGAAGTTTGTGAAGGACTTGCTGGAAATCTAAAAGGTCATTCTAAATTAAAGTTTCAAAACAAAAGATGAGCCAGAGGAAATGAACTGTGAAAACTGCAAACTGGTATGATCTTGTATTCACCTCTCTCTTTTCACTGAAAATTAATCAAAGCCATCCTCAAAAAAAAGGTTTCCATATTCCTCTAATATCTCTAAACGTCAGATTGTCACAGGAAGAGTCACATATTCACATTCCACAAAAACCTCAATGCTTCTACATGACAACTACCCTGCTATCTTGAAAACACACATGACAATACAAACTCACCAAAATACGTGGATTTTTTTTCTGAATGAGAAAAGCAGTGTAGAGAGAACTCACTCTTTTGCCAAGTAAATATTTGTTTATTTGACTGCTCTATCTGTTGAAGCCCAGAAAAACTGTCTCATCATGTGTCTGTCTTTAGAGAATCCAACTTAGCAAAACTCATCATCTCAGATGACTGAGTGTGGCTGTTGTGACCTAGACAGCTCAGTCAGCAATGAATGTTTATTTAGATTTCTAACAACAAATTACGGACAAGCAAGAGTAAAGACACCAGGTAACATACCCACAAACAAAAATAAAGAAAAATACAGCAGGAAGTTCTGCAATTTTATATATGCAAATGTACACATATCTATGTATGCCCAATATGTCTGTGGACAAGACAGACAATATGTACACATTCAGAGGACACATATATTGGGCATATATATGTATGTGTGTATACCAAGTTGCAGAATTTCCTGTGTGTGTACATGTATCTGTGACTATGCAGGCATGTATGTATGTGACTACACAGACATAGGTAGAGAATGTAGTTAAACCTTGTAACTAACTGAGAAAAAGGAACCTAGCCAACTCTGCTTTTCTCCTTCAAAAACCCATGTCTGTTCAGGTGCTCTTGTGGAGAACCTTGCCCTCCAATGTCACTTGAATATCCATAAAATGGAAATTGCTAATTATAGAGCAGGATGTGGGTCCATATGGAAAATGCTTATGTTCCTAGTTTCTAAAAAACAAGAATCATTCAAGGAACGACTAGAACTGATTCGCGAAGCACTGTACTACCTGGGAGTTTTGCATCTCAGTCCCTTACCTTTCATAATGCTTCTGCTATGTTGGGCAAACTTCCCCAAACTCAAATTGTAAAGAATTGAGGACACTGGACTTATTCTTCAAACAATTACTAGATTATAGTCCTTGAAGCTGCTCTGAAATTTCACATTCACTTCACTGAGTGGAGAAGGCAGAAGCAATGACACAAGTTTTCTCCCTTCCCTTTCACAGCGTGAGCTTTGTGTACACTCTCTGGGGCAGCCATCGGCTAAGGAACTCTGCCTCTTGGCAATTATTTATCAGTCAGACTGGCCAATAACAATATAGTGTTTTAGCATGAATAGACAAGCTTGACAAAAAGATCTATCAGCTGTTCAGCCCACACTGCTGTACAAATGAGAAAATGACTGGAATATTAATTGCCTTTCAGCAGAAGTAATTACTCATTTTTGTAAGACTACTAGCAGGCAGAAAAAGATAGCTAGAATAGAAAATTATGAAAAATGATTCATTTTTCTGGCTTTAGCTGTGCATTTGAGGACAAAAGACCAAATCCACTTCTTAGATGTCTCTTCTTCCTTTCCCTGCTGAACGGTATCTTACAGTTTTTACTTTGCAATGCGAATGTGGAAAAGGGAATGGATTTGATGCTTAACTACTGGAATCCCAATTTCAATGTTGCTATTTTTAGTCCTCTGTTTGGGATTTGTTAGGCTCTGCCAGTTTGGAAGCAAATGACATGCTGAATTTTTTACAGACAAAGTATTTTTGAAAGATTCACGCACATATCAATTCATGCACATCCTAGAAACATCTAAGGCACTATCTCCTTGAATTCATCTGCTCGAATGACCACACATGGGTTTGAAGCTACTTAGGCAATAAATTCAAATGAAGCTTAGCTGCATAATTACATTGTGAAAAAAGTCAATATTTTGATATTCTATAAATTTATTCACAAACCATATTCCAATATTTATAAGCATTCTAAAATGAAGGGTTTGCATTACATTTTTTATTAATCTGCTCACCTTATATTTTCAGTATTTTAAATGGACATGCAGCAAAATTATTCTGAAGAAAAGTTCATGTATGCAGCTCAACTAGGCTACAGTCTGTTCCAAAAAAGTTGATTAGAATACCAGGATTTGCCTATCATCTACCAAAAGGCATTTTTTACTGCACAGCATCAACAGAACTAATAAGGAAAGCCAAGAAGAGTTTATGGTATAATAGAGTTGATTCCTTACAGTTACCTGGCTGTCATTTTAGCCCCATTTCATGTCAGCTGAGTGGCTCTTTTCAGCAAACAACCTATCTAGTGGAAAGAGGAGATACTCTCAGGCTATTCCTTCTTTGATATCTTAGTTTCACAAGCGATGCTAAATGGAAACCTTCCCTGACCACATTTCTAAGAGGATTGCTCTCAAGAACGAAGCGTTTGTTGACACAACATCACTGTAATACACGTCTGCCTTATTCACCATGATTTGTGATTTTTCATGCTGTTCTTAATTGCAGAAACCTTGAACACTGCTCCCTCCCAAGATTAATTTTGAAAAGCTACGAATCATCTGATACGATATTGTTCTTTGTAAGTGTAATTCTATCCATTTTTTTGGCTGGAGAATTAATCCACATGCTTGCCTTTTTACTTCATCAGTAGCACCAAGTAGAAAATAATTGTACAGATTTATGAATATTCCCAAATAGGTGGATGTGCTCATACAGATACAATTTGACAGCTTTCTCAAGGTTACACAATTATTTTCTTCCCAAGGATGGAAGTGCTATGAGTATATGCTGAATGTTACCTTGTCCAAGCACACCACTGCTCTCAGAAACTTTTG
>WAAE01022028.1:0-37835 GCA_013400495.1 Nicator chloris
AGAATCATGGAATATCCTGAGATAGAAGAGACCCACATGATTGAGTTCAGGTCCTGGCCCTGCCCAGACCCCCAACAACCCCACCCTGGGCATCCCTGGCAGCGCTGTCCACAGGCTCCTGGAGCTCTGGCAGCCTCGGGGCTGTGCCCATTCCCTGGGGAGCCTGGGCAGTGCCAGCACCCTCTGGGGATGAACCTTTCCCTGATCTCCAGCCTAAACCTCTCAGCAACAATTAACTCTGATTATCTATTCTAATGCACTGTATGGAATTTACACGGAGGGAAACTGTGATCAGTTCTCTTACAGAAAGGCCAGCTGAAATACCAGAAGCAATTTTAGGAAGCAGGTAACATTGATTTTGAATCAATACACTGTTTGGGATTATACCTGTAAATTAGCACAAAAAAAAAAAATTAAAAAGACACTGAAATAGATTAAAAACACCTGAACTTCTGAATAAGCAGCCTTACAAGAAGACTTCCTCTAATTCTTCGTAACTTCAGCTCACCATTTATTTCTACGTATCTCAAATCTTTGACTACTCACTGGAAATTCTGATTTGACTTCAGCACAATTTCCATCCTCACCACAGAACAGAGGAGGTGTGATAAGCTGGCAGACCACTTTGCCCTGCTTGTGGTGCTCATCACATCAGCACAGCAAGTGTGAACAGCAACCACAGAGCCCAGGGCTGAGGTTTTCCTGAACAACTGATCCTGGGAGATGAGATTCAAGCACAGGTGCTTGTGACAGAGAGATGTGAAGCACAGACTCCACTGGTATATCACCCACAATTGTCAGCAACTGACTCTTCTGGACCTTTGCCCTTTCAGCCACACCAAAGGAAAACTGTTTTGACAGTCAGGCATTTTAAACAGGAAAACACTTGTTTGGATAGTTTCCTCAAAAAAAAAAAAAAAAAAATCTTCATTGTGTTTTTTCACATGTCCCACAGGGTGCTCCTAAGCTTGGGAAAGCCACCAGTCAATACCCAAAAATCTACTGCAATACCTTTGCAGCCTATTTGATACAAGTCTCCTTTATAGTGACATTCCCCAAAAAATGTCCTGAGATAACAGTTAATACACAGACACTGTGCCTGCTGCCTGTTGAACTGAGAAATTTCTTTTCCTGTTCCTTTTTACTCCCCTGCCTGCCTCCATATTTATGTTGGGTTTTTTTCAGTGTGAGTTCTTCAATCCAGCTCCACTTTTTGGCATTATGTTTACAGTGAATACAAAAGGAAAGATCAATAGTTCACTCCCTCTTCCATTACAAGGTTTTACCTCCAACGTTTCCCTGTTTGGTTATCTTTGGAGCAAAGGCAACTGCCGAAAATTGCTGGATTTGACAACTTCCATGGCGTGTTAGATCACACACACCACACCCTTCGATGGATCAGTGGTGCTGCTCCAGGCTGCAGCAAATCCCCATTTTATTAAGTTTAATATGTGCTCTTTCACCAATTGTGCAAAGCAAATCCACATCCAAAAATTATCCACAGCCAGAGCAAAGGTGTTGCACAAGCTCACGAGAAGTCTGTGCCTGTAGCACCATTTTAGACCTTCTGTGACACCTGAAAACACCTGGCAAGCCAAGGCAGAGCAACCTGGAGCCTTCTGGGGTGGCAGCAGTGGCCAGGTGGGATATCCTGAGGCACCTAAAACGGTGCTAAACGCACAGATTTAGACAACTGAGCCACACCCATCACAAAAATCCCTGTTCTTGAGCCACCAGCAGCCTCATTACCTTGACCCGTTAACCTGGTTGGGGTTACACTCCATCTTGATGGTGACTCTGGCCGGGGGCTGTGACAACCAGTCCTGCTGGGGGACACGTGGGCTCATCTTGGAGGTCTGCCCATATTCACTGGAGGAGGAGGCTGTCATCTCTGTCTTGGCGAGGTGGGGGGATCCGTAGGCACACTCGAACAGGGACTGGTCTTCGCTCACCACCGATAACGCTTCCTGCAAACCAGAGAAAGGTCAGTGCAGCCACGCCCCAGGGCACACACCACAGCCTTCCCCGAGGAAAAAGGGCCTGTCCATCTCACAGGGAGGTGAGCAGCCTCAGTGGTTTTAGGCACAGCATTGTTTTTTGTGGAGGTGAGGACCCGTGGGGACAGATGTCGACAACATCTGAACGTCTCCCTGGGGGGACCCTCCCCGAGCAGCTGAGCAGATGCACAAACACACACCACCAAACACTTGGGAACAGAGGAGAGGGGCAGGGTAGGCAGCAAAGCCCAGGTCTGTGGGGTCTCAGTAGTGATGCAAAGGGTGAGATCTGCTGGATGCAGCAAAAATTGCTGCCCCTGAGAGGAGAAACCAAAAGCTGCTGGATCCCTGCTGATTCAATGGGATCCCCCTTTCCTTCCTCAGGGACACAGGCCAAGTCCTTTTTGGACCAGGAGCCAAGAGATCTGGGCACAACCTCCAATCCAGGGACAGTACCCCCACCAGCCACCTCCCTCCTGATGGCAACTCTTCCTGGTGGAAATCCCACTCGGGAGCTGTGGGAAGGGCTTCCCACCCTCTTCACTGCAGCACTGGGGTTATGGTCATCGAGGGCAGCAGGTCCCTCAGTGCCACCACGTCTGTCTGGAGGCCTGACAGACACCAGAGGGAGGGAAAGTGACCCTCTACCCCGCTGCCAAGCATTCCTGCTGGCACCAATTCCTTCCCTGAGCTACCTGGATTTGAGCCTTGTGAGGAGGCAGCGCCTGGGCCAGGCTCGGGATGGTGCTGTGGCTACCACATCCATCAGGAAGTGTGGGAAGAGCTGAAACTCTCCTGAAGGGACACAAACCACCTGAGATGGGGCTCCCCAGCCATGAGAACAGGTCTAGGCTGCCACACTCCTGCTGTCCTGCAGCAGTGCACAGGCCCAGGGGGCACCCTCCAAAAGCAGAATTCTGAGGAAATCCACCTTCTCCAGGGGACACTTTGGGTGGACGAGGTGTAAAAGGGTGCAAATTAAAGCACTGGAAGGGGCTGCCTGTCGGGATATTAAGAGAGATGGGACCACTGGGAGACATTTTAAAACATGATTTATTGCCTCAGTCTCGTGAAGGGTGAGAACGTCTTCACTGCATACACCAGGAGTTCATGGTCAGTGGTCACAAGACCACAAGTTACAAGTGGTTTTAAAGTTTATTAGCCAATAATCTACTGCCACACCTACTGTTTTAATTTTCACACCAATGGCTAATTAAACTGTATCACACGTCCTGCCACAATGCAATTTTATCCAATCATGTAGTGACACGCAATCCCACAGAACTACACCTTAAAACTTCTTATTACCTTTATAACTACGTCTCTATCTTAACTTTAAAACCTTAAAACTCTCCACTACCTAGCTTAATATGTTCCTGCCTAAACCACAAACCCCCATTCTTACTTATGGTCTCTAAATTTGGAAGCCTTTTCCAAGGCCTCAGGTCAAACCCTGCATTCACTGCCGTGTTTGGGCCTGCACGCACGAGGTTTTGAGAATTTTCTGTGCCTTGATTTCCCACAGCTGCCCAGGGAGGTGTTGGGTAGGAGTCCCCATCCCTGGTGGTGTCCAAGGAGGGCCTGGACATGGCACTCAGTGGCTCGATGGGCAGGGAGGGCTTTTCCAAGCAGCAACTGACGGAAGGAGAGGGCACAGTCTCAAGCTGCATCAAGGGAAATACAGGTCGGATATCAGGAAAAAGTTTTTCACAGAAAGAGTGATAAAGCACTGGAATGGCCTGCCCAGGGAGGTGGTGGAGTCCCCATCCCTGGATGTGTTTAAGAAAAGACTGGATGTGGCACTGGGTGCCATGGTTTAGTTGAGGTGTCAGGGCTGGGTTGGACTCAATGACCTTGGTGGTCTCTTCCAACCTGGTGATTCTGTGAATTCTGTGAATTCCAACCTCAGTGACTCTCTGAAAGGACAGCAGCCCAGTGTGTGACTCCTTCCTGGCCCAGCACCTCCTCCCTGCCACTGTGGGGACAACCCCCAGCCCTGGGCCAGCGAGGAGGCTCCGTGTGAGCCCAGGGGCTGGCAGCAGCTGAGGGGGAGGCTGGGCCAGCTGGCCGTGGCTGCGAGTGTGGGGGCCAAGGATCAGGCAGTGGGGGGAATCCTGAGCCAGGCTCGGGGCAGGGAGCTCCGTGAGGCAGCGTGGGTGGGCTGTGCTCCTGCCAGATCTGCTGCTGACGGCCAGAAATGCGTGGTCCTGTCAGCAGAGGAGAATGGAGAGAGAAAAGGGATGGGAGTTCCCCAGCCCTGGGAGGGTGGGTGGTTGTCTGCAGGCTCCCACCCTCCCTGGCTGCTGGAAGAGGGCTTTGCCAAGCTCCAGCAGTCACATGCTGCCCTAAAAATCAGTGTTTGCTCATTTTAAGACCCACGGTGTGACTCTTGCAGATGTTCTAGGCAGGGGTAAGTGCTGGACTTCGTCCTTGTGGGTTTCTTTCAGCCCTGGATATTCTGTGATTCTACATTCCTCCTTTTTATCCACCTGGTTTGTGAGCCCTTGGGGTGCACTCTGCTAATATTCATAGTTTGCTCTGCAGCTGCAAAGGTGGGGACAGCACTTCCAGCTTCTTCCTGCTCGTGAAAACCGAGGTCACTCCTTAATCCCAGGGTTTGGGGAGTGGGATCTCAGGCCCTTCAAGCACCCTGAGACTCACGATTGAGCTACTATCACTAGCACAGAGTTTAGGCAGTGATCTGCACCTTTTTACCGCTCATTTTCAGATGTCATCTGAGTGCAAAGATCACCACAAGGCTGCCACCAGTGACTTCTCAGTTACCACCCTTTCTTCTGTGTTCTGCACACTCTCCCACCAACCTGCAACCAGCTGCCTCTTTGGTTCTGTGGGACAAAAAGGATGCCAGAATAACACCTCTCCTTTTTGTCCTGCCTCTCATGCCAGAAACCTTTGCTGTTGGTGGTCTGAAGCTTTTCTGAAGAAAAAAAGCTTTTTTTTCTTTTTTTTTTTTTTCTCAGAAAACCTGCAGACCAAGGAGGTATTGGGGGAGATGGCCACTGATCCCTTGCTACCCAAGGATTTTTCCCTGGCTCCTCTGAGAGACAGCAGGGAACTTGATGTGCTTGGAAAATAAAGTAGCAGGGATCACGTAACAAGAACTAAAGAAAGATGATGTTACACTGGAAGGAAAATAAAGAGTTCTTTCTCAGCAGTGCACGAGATTTTTTCATGAAATAACTCCCCAAAATTATATACATATATGTGCACAAACACAACCTGGCCAGATGATCACAATGCATCCCATGCCTGACACTACTGAATGCACAGTTCCCTCCCTTCTGCCCCAACACATGAGACAAAAAACACATAACAAAATGTTAATTTTGGAAGAGTTAGCCCAGTAAATTAAAGCGTGAATTATACAGGAGAAAGCTGACACAGATTGCAAATAAAACACTATTTAACTTTGCAATCTATTTACTAATGGACCTTTTTGAAACAGGCATCAAGCACTATATAATGGATTTATTTCTCATCCTCCCCCACACAAGGGAAACAAAGCAAATTTTTCTGGTTCTTATTAAAAATTACTCTACCTAATGTAAGTTAATTTATGCATATTTAGGGTAAGTATAAATGTAAAGAAAAACAAGAAAAAAAAGTTTTCTATTTATTGGCATTACTAATGACAACAAACACTGCTTGTACTCTGGGTGCCCAACATGTTGCCTGAAGAGGGAAAGTGCAAACATCTAAACTTCCTGATGAGCATAGTAAATGCTGGAAATACGAACCCAATTACCTAGGGCTGTGTGAAAATCTACAATTAATGATACAAAACAAGACAAACATAAATGAGCCTGAGACAGACTTAAACTTCAGGTTTCAGAGGAAAATTCATGGAGAAAGCAAGCTCAGCCCGAGTTTAGCTGTGGTTTAAGAGCACTCATCTGTACTCCATCCTGCTGGTTATCAGTTAGTGCTTGCTGACAGGTCTGGGAAGGCTCTGGAGGAATAACTGAGTTCCTGCCAGCTTTGTGTGCTGTGGCTCAGGCCCTTTGTGGAGACTCATGAATGTGCACTCCACAACAGCGAGAGCCTCTGCCATTCACCCTCCTGGCCTTGGCTGGCCTGTCTGGAAGGACAGCAGGACATGGGTCAGCCCTCCCTGGGTGACAAAAGCTGCACCAGCCATCCAAGCCTTTGCAAGATGTTGAGGAGTCAGCACAACTAAAGAATGAGGCCCATGATGGAATCGGCCTCACATCCTCTCCACCCTCTTCTTCCTCTCAGTGATCTCAAATCAGAGAATCAGAGAGTGGTTTGGGTTGGAAAGGAACTAAAAGAGCACCTCATTCTACTGCCCTGCCATGGCAGGGAAACCTTCCACTTCCAGCCCCAGTGTCCAACCTGGCCTTGGACATTCCCAGGGATCCAGGGGCAGCCACAGCTGCTCTGGGCACCCTGTGCCAGGGCCTGCCCACCCTCACAGGGAACAATTCCTGCCCAAGATCCCATCCAGCCCTGCCCTCTGGCAGTTTGAAGCCATTCCCTGTGTCCTGGCCCTGCAGCCCTTGTCCCCAGTCCCTCTGCAGCTCTCCTGGAGCCCCTTTAGGCTCTGGAAGTGGCTCTGAGCTCTCCCTGGAGCTTCTCCTCTCCAGATGAGCACCCCCAGCTCTCCCAGCCTGCCTGCATCCCTGGGATCAACTCAGGCCACTTAAAACGCGAGGATTTCTGGCCCAGGCTTTTCTGAATCCACTGGCCTTGCAAGACCCAGGGATGCTGAACAACCAGAACTCAACCAACCTGACAGAACCACCCCCCCTGAAGCTCATCCTGGGGAAAAGCACGGAAATAGCACCCAGCAATAGGAAGCATTTCTCAGTTATATGGGAATGTCTGACAATGGTTATAACCTGCTGTCCCCAGACTGGGAGCTGTGAAAGGAAGGCTCCAACTGCAAACTGCAGCAGCTGACAGAAACCAGTGTGGGCTATGTCTTTCCTAAATATGGGCACTTCAAAATCTGTTTTGTGTTATAATTGCAAATTCCTGGACCAAATCTGACATGAAAATTGTCAGAACTCACCATCATGAAAAAATAGTGGCATGGTCTGGCCACATAAAAATGTAAACAAAGCTATTAATACTGACAATGTTTGGCAAGGTTTTGTTACATGTGGATGCCAGTTCTGTTCCTAGTAAATGATTTTCATTACTCATTTACGTGTTAATTTCTTTTTCTCATCCATATTAATGTTGTCTCCGGAGCAGTTTGGCAACATCAAGCCGTAAGTGGGATAAAGAAATGTAAACATTAATAATTATTATAAAATAGATGCATCACAGGCTTCTTTCAGTTTTACAATGGTTTGTACCTTTTTGATAATAATTTTAGCAGTGAATGGGTCATCTTCCTGGATTTCACATGATGCAACATATTCTCATGACATCTCAGAAATGAGGCCTTTAATTTCTAGTAATTAATGTCTGGAGTAAAGGGATATGAAGAAAAGAACACGTGGAGCTTAAAGGGGAAAGTGGGAAGGGTCTTTCATGCAAGTCTGTGAAGCACAGCTGTTGGTATTTGAGATCAATATTGAACATGAATTTTCTTTATTTCATCTTCCTTTCTCCACATATTTCCTCTCATAACATCACAGCAAAAAAAAAACCAAAAAAACAAAAAACAAAACAACACCACCACAAAACCCAAACAAACCCATGTTCCTTCATTATATTCCTTTTATATTTGAATTGCTTGTACTATGCCAAACCTGGCTTCTCCCTTGGACCTTCTGTACTAAAGATAAAAGAACAAAACGATTTCTCTATTTGGTTTTGACTTACACTTGACTGATAAGTTTAAAAAAAGAAAAAGAATAACAGACTGACAAATCTGCAGAACAATAGGTACAGCAACGCCTTTCAAGCAGGCCTCAAGTCATTAGGACAAAGGTGTTTACTTAATCAAATGCAAGATTACTTGGCCTAGAAACATGAAGTTACAGGAAATGTGATTGAACTAGTTCCCATCATGAGAAGCACATGTAAGCTGCCCTCCTTCAAATGCAATGTCAGGAACTAAGGACAAAGACTTCTTTTTTCCCTAAAGTTTGGTCAAACTTAAGAAATGGCTACACAAGCCAATAAGGTGTGTGTGGCTGTGCAGCAGAATTTGCTTGGGATGAGGGATATTGGGGAATAAACACAGCAGCAGGATTTTAAACTACTTTGGAGGCCACTCTGACCCAGGGGTTAGAATGGACAATGTTTTTAAACTGCAAACTGGTTTGTTGTTTTTGTTTTTCAAGAGCAATAGTATAAACTGAAGGAGGGCAGGTTTATATCATATTTCAGGAAGAAATGCTTGGCTGTGAGGGTGGTGAGGCCCTGGCACAGGCTGCCCAGATAAATTGTGGATTCCCCATCCCTGGAATTGTCCAAGGCCAGGTTGGATGGGGTCGGGCAAGAACTGCACCCAAGGAGGAGGATGAGTGAGGGGACACAAACACAGCAAAACCCCTCAATGTACATTGAGATGCTATAGAAATAAAATGCATTTTTTGCTTCTTCAGACAGCGTTCTCAGGCTCCCAAAAGGCCCTGTTACCCTTGGCTTACAACAACACACTGCAATAAAGAACTTTTAATTAACTTTGCCGTATGCATTGCATTTATACAATCTGTTTTTTGACACCAGTTTTATAATATTTCTCCTCATCAATGTAAACACATTTTACTTTTCTAATCTGATTTCATGATAATGCCTAGATAAGCACAAGCCTTGACCTCCCCACAGCCACAATCCATTCAGACATGGGCTGTTTCTTATCACTTCTCAGATGTCTACAGTTGGTCAGAAAAACCTCTCTGTTCTAAAAAGAATTCTGACATACTGCAAGTTATTTTTATTCTAAATTAGACCAAAAGCTGTTAAAAGAAAACTTTCACCAAACTGTTTATTATGAGGATTAACTGGAACACACCAGTGTGTGTTTTGCAGATGTTAAAAGTTTCTAATAAACAGTCACATTTGGAGAGGACCTGCATTTTCTGGGGGAAGATTGTTCTCATTAAGGCCATGCAATTAGATCTTTAAGTGTTTCCATGCTTTAGTGCTCTTAGTATCCCTTGTATACCTGATAACATTTGTTGTTGAAGGTTTGTAAACTGAATTACAGCTGTTACTGAAAGAAAGGACAGGTGAGGGTGTGGAGGACAGTACACAGGGCACAAGACTTGACCAAGTCACTCTTCTTGCTTGCTGCTCTTCCACCTATCTCCCATCAGACTGCATCTTCTGATGAGTCTAGAAAGCTGTAGAAGCTGCTCATCTGGAGTGAAAACCTAAATTCAGACAGGCCAGGAATGTCATTTCCAGGCTGGAACAGAGAGCACAGGGAGGCTGGACACCAGAACCTCCCTGAGCAGTGGGAACTCTTCCAGCCTGAGACTCTGCTCACGTCTGCAACAGGCAGCACTGCACGAGGAAACGAGCTGGGGTTGAACTGCTTGAAGAGCCGAAATTTGCAGCCCTGCTCCAAAGCCAAGCCTTTGAGCCTTGGCTTCACTGCATCCAGCAGCATTCGGGTGAAACAAAAGGCAAATGATTGATGTTTCAGCCTTGCTGTAACTTATTAATCATGATGCTTGTACAAGTCTCTCCTGACCGCTCGCAGAAGGAGGATATTCAATACGGTGTGCAAAACATACTGGAAAAGGTTACTGCTTAAAATGCAGTCACCTGAGTCAGGAATTGCAACACACATCTGGAATCTGTTTTCCTTCTAAATCTCCGAGTCCTGGATTCATTAGATCAGACAAAACCCCACATATTATATTCATGAGGAGAGCTCAGGAACAACGAAAAGCCTTGGCAAGTACAAGATAGGAAAGACAGATGTTGTCCTCACCTCCACCCATGAGAATCTGATTTGCCAGCTCAGCCAACATCCTCCACCTCCTTTCAGGGAGCACTTGGAGGCTCCGTGTTAATCCAAACACGGGCCCGGTGCTGCCACTTATCACCTCTCCTCACCTCTTGCTGAGAAAAATACAAGGATGTTTGGAGCCCCACTTGAAAAAAGGAATAATCAAGCATCCATCAAACTGCTGTTATGAAATTGCAGGCTGGATTCATTTCTGGGAAACAGCAGCAGATGTTTGAGGACTGATCCTGCAGCCGTCTCTGCGTAACTCTGACTTCACCGCTAACGTGAACAGAGGCCTCGTGGCTAAGCCCAAAGGCTTAATATTTTGTGTCTTAATGAGCAAATTCTGAAATGCTATAAATTCAAGTGCAGACCCTGGTGCCTTATCACAATTTCTAATAAACTGTCGTTCCTGAAATGTCAGCAAACCATAAGGTAAATGTTTGCAGCATGAACCATTCAACTCCACATCCGCAAGTGCTTCAGAAAATAAAAAATCACCATTCTGTTACTGCAGATGGTGCAACTTTGGTCAGAATTACTGAAAATCCATCTTAGAAACATATCCCCATCATGTCAAGCCGTGTGCTGTATTTGGGACTACCCTGTGTTTCACACATTAAAATTTTCACATTGAGCAGAGAAACTTCCAGAGCGAGCAACAAGACCTGATTTAAAGGGCTGCCATTTCACAATCAATTGTTTCACCTGCAATTTTTATCTGTCAGCAAAGTGCAAATGAATAGTTTAACACCAAGCCAAGATTAAATAAATGGAAGTGGGAAACTCTTTATACATGTCACAGAGATGAAAACTTCCACCCTGCACCTATTTCAACCTTCTCAATACCTGAGTGGGCCTCAAGCTGCTTGGAAGCAGCTCTGCCCACCAGGCTCCTGAGGGAAAGTGGACCTCAAAAATCTCCTCCTGCATGAGCAGAGTGCTGGAAAAGTACTTAAAACACTGAGGCAACACCAGGTTTTATCAGCTGCACCATGAGCTGAACGAAGAGGGTGCAGGGTTGGAGCAGCACAATGATCAGAATTACGTATTCCTGAATGATTATGTCAATCTTAAATCACCAGGCCTGGAAACAATACAAATATATCCTGCAGATTGTATATTGCATACAATATATTGCATTTTTAAAGAAACTGGAGCTTTGTATGCTTATTTTAGCACTTCCATCCATGGAAAGAGCTCCAGCAGTGAAGTTTGAATGACTTTTTTTCAGTCAATACAATAGACTTTTCTTCCTTTTCGTATTGAGAGTATTGTCAATTATAAACTTTGAAAGCTTGAAGTTTTTTGCTCCTTCATGCTTGGCTGTTAACTTCTAGGCCTTCAAAATGCCTAGAAAACTGGGAAAACTTGGATGTAGAACTCTTTAATTGCTATCTCAGCCCAGGGCTAGCCTGTTGCTGCTACTTTGCTTTTCCAGTACAGGACTGTATCAATCTGCAGGAGCAGCCACTATTCTACTTTGTAAAAAAATACAAACATCTTGAGTGTTTTTTTCAGCAACTTTTCCAGCAAAAATTTGTTTTGCAAAGCAGGTTTCAGGTTTGTAAATTGGCCCAGAGCTCCATAGGAAGGGAACTGAGGCTGCACACACCTGCTAGGAGCTAAAAGATCAAAATGATATTGGGAAAGAACCTTGGGACCAAAACAGCACCCAAAACAAGGCACTGATCCCATTCTAGACCACCAGTCTTACCCATTTTTTAAATTCTCTTAAAATCCTTTGCATCTTGGCCAGCCCCAGCAGTTCAGCTGGGGCTTCTTCAAGAATTACTGCGTGCTAATCAGTTATTCTCAGCCCAGAATTAAAGCCTTTCCTTGTACACAGCAGCTATCCTCAATAAAGTTTGGAAACTTTACTGAGAGAAATTTTAACATGATTTTTTTTTATCCGTCTCCAAAAGATCTGTCCAATGTTCTGGTAACATTTGCAACTCTTTTCCCTACCATCTAAGGAAAACAACGAGATTATACATTATATTTATAATTTGTTCTGCCACATTTAGTATTTGTTCACTGTGGTGGGTTGACCCACCATAGATGTATTTAATATATAATTGCACACTGATATTTTATACATGTTTTATATATATTATATATATTTACATACACACTTTTAAGTATATGTACACAAGCACATTTTTAGAGAATCCCACCTTCAATTTCTAAGCAAGTTTTAAAGTAGAAATAACTCAGGCCTTAAATACCTTTCCCTAAAGCATAGCATGTACCAAGGACAAGCTCATCAGCACAGTGATCAGGAACGTAGGGGAAGGAACGAAGACATCTTTACCCCCACTGCGTGGAGGAAACCTGAAAAAAAAACCCGCATCCAAACGAGCTTCCTCTCCAGAGAAGCTTCAGTTTTGTAGGAATGCCTGAGAGCATGAGGGAAATAACACTTGGATGGAGGCCAGGAGCTGAGCTCCTCGGTGACCCATGGCTTCCCTGCAGGGCCTGTGCGTGGCGTTGGCGCACGTGCGCGCGCGAGGGCGAGCGTGGCTGTGTCACCAGGGGGTCACTCGCCTTCCTGCTGGAAACGCTGCACTTACAGGGCAGTGTCAGCTTCAAACTCCCCCTGCCCCAAGGAAAGCACGGCAAAACAAAAGGGTGCCTGGCTGGCTGTGTGACCAAGTCCAACCAGCAGCACGCTGGCGCATCTCAGATGGTTCCCTGTGTTCACCTTCCTGTGTATTTAAAATTCTCACTTTGCTGTTGAGAGAGCACTGACCACATTCAACTCTTTCGAATCTCCTTGCTTGAAAGCTTCTGCAAATGCTGCCCAAGCCATCTTTATTTGTATGGATGTTTTTATTCACTTCCAGGTGTATTTTGTCTTGATGTAATTCTTCCCTGGCAGGGTGGGCAGGCCCTGGCACAGGGTGCCCAGAGCAGCTGTGGCTGCCCCTGGATCCCTGGCAGTGCCCAAGGCCAGGTTGGCCACTGGGGCTTGGAGCAGCCTGGCACAGTGGGAGGTGTCCCTGCCCATGGCAGAGGGTGGGAACAAGATGATTTTTAAGGTCCCTTCTAACCCAAACCATTCCACCATTCTAGATATTAGTAATTCTATATATTTTACTGGCTTCTCCACCTTAGACAACTGGACTTAAACCACAAATGTATATTGCTTTTTAAAAGTTTACTCTGTTAACAGTGCTCTCCATTTTTGCACAGCATTGGAGCAGAAAATCTTTTGTTTATGTTATTCTCCCTTCCTTTTCCTCAGACACTCTTTATTCTGGAGCTCCCATGTATACACTGGAGATATAACTGTGTAGTACTGCATGCCTCTCATGGTATTCCCCATTTCAGGAGCATATGGAATATTGCTCAGATGGGTAATCCTTCTAAATTCAGAATGAGCTTCCCAAATATGCCCACTGTGTATGTAAAATATGACTTCCTGTCACGATAACCTTTGCAGTGTATAGCCCAGCATACTTTCCTATAATTGTTTATAATGAATATCTTGATTCATACTTCTGCACACATTATTTTAGTCATGTGCCACAAAACATGACTCATGAAATTAAGACGGGGTTGAATGTCACAGCATTGTAATTTTTTCATGTGCAAAGACGCACACACGAGAGGGTTTAGTGAAACAGCAAGAGTTAAGTGCTTGCTTTTCTTTAAGGATATTTAACCTGCTCTGCTGAGCTCGTGTAAAATAAGGGTATTGTTGTTTTAGCTCAAGTATTAACTACAATCAGTCCAAGAGACTGGTATTGGTTTTGATATATTGCATTTGAGAAGTAGCCAAACCAACGGACCAGAAGAAAATGTTTCACACTTATGGCAGACAAAGTGGACATTCTTTGTTTGTCCCCAAACAAATCAAAACAGAACCATCCCAAGAAGAAACACTCACACACACACAAAACAATCTGCTTTTTGTCAGTATAAACAAAACCTAATCCCATTTACACCTGAGCTTTTGCTTTTAAACCAAGTACTTATTACTTTATTTAAGCAATGTCTTTCTAAATAAGATCTTCAAAATCACGAAATATAAACAAGTACTTCAGAAAATTTTCAACTGCTTCATTTTCTTTGCTCTTTTTTTAAGAGTTCCAACTCAAACCATTTTCTGATTGCAGGAGCTTGTGGCTCTCTGCTGAATCTCATATGCAGCAGAAACAGGTTGTGGCCCATTTTTAATTTTACATGTGAAGAAGAAAAGGAAAATGCACGTGGCAATACCCTTGATGTGGTGGCAAGAAAAGTCCTGCAGCTTTTCCCTGTGGCAATATTTCTTCCCAACTTGTGATTACCAAAGTTATCAGGCAAAAACCAAGCCCTCCAGCTCTGACATGGATTGGTTTTGCAACAGCACAACACTCCAGAAAGCCAAAAAAGATCAGCTGCTGCCATTGATACAAAGTGAACTGAGAACATCAATGCAAATGAAGAGAATCTCCTGTCCAGAACTGAGATCTGCATTTACCACAGCAATAGAAACCTTTAAGATGGTTTTCCCCACAGCTCACTAACAAGTGTTTAATACACATTGCTACAAGAAATGAAGCTGGGTGGATGCAAAGTTTAAGATACGCTAAAAGAAAATATTTTTATTCTCTTTTCTTTGGGCTGTATTGAAAAATGACCCCCAAAATGTCTTTCCATACTGTAATCCAGGCCTTCCAACATCCAGAAGAGGTAGAGACGTATGCAGGCTGTTTCTCTTTTATTGTTTCCCCAAACAAACCCATTTCCTACAAGCTGTTCCCATATCTTTCGTGCCATGTCCAGCTTCCCAGAAAAACAGCAGGAAAACAAAGTGTGAACTCCAAACAACCCATTTCCCCAGAACAATGTGCCATACTAAGGAGAGAGAGAGATAAAGGGGAGGAGGGCTGGGGGGAAGGCAAGGAAGAGAGGGAGGGAGGCAGAGGAGCTGTTGTGATGCCGCCAAGGGACCTGGAGAAAAAAAAGGAAGGAGGAACTTTTAGAAGTCACAGAGGGGAAGAGTTGTGAGTTGTGTAACTGTAAATATGCAACAGGCAGGTTGCCAACTATTTCAAAGGATTTGAGGTTTCAAAATCGTCGAGGAGGCTTAACTGATTTGCACTCTGGGTCTGGAGCTTCCAGGAACACCTTTACATGTCTGAGGGCCAGAAACTACCCCACCTTTTAATGGACTCCTCAAGCCATACTTGGTCAGCATTTCAAGCTGAACCAGTAAGGAATGTAAACAGACACCATTTATGCTTCTCTGTGATCTAATAAAATGAAAGCACGGGCTAAATAAAGGGAAATGATAGATGTTGTTTGGTAAGAAGGGAAAACCATATGAGTTTGTTCATTTAGTTCATGGCTGACCTGAGCAATCTCCAATGCTCCTGCTGTTCAGGAGACCAAGAAAACCTGTGCACTGAGCTCCCACAGGAATAGAACCCACTCACTGAGACACGTGGGATAAAAGAAAATGGTACATGTTACCATGACATTTTAAAATCTCGTTTCTGTATTGGAAGGAATAAAAGTAAGGAAGGTACAAACCATTTCAGCCTTTCTGTCCATGAGGATTACTCAAGTAAGAAAAAAACCACTAGTGTGGAAACAACACAACTAGAATGCTCTTCCCCAAACTGTGGCCTGGGCTGGTCCCACAGCCTGGGCAGCAGGAAAGGGGGAATTCTGCCCCTGTGCCCTGCTCAGGTGAGAGCCACCTGCAGAGCTGCCCCAGCCCTGGGGCCAGCACAGGGAGCACCTGGAGCTGCTGCAGAGAGCCCAGAGGAACTCATGAAGTTGATCCCTCTGCTCTGGAGCCAGGCTGGGAGAGCTGGGGGTGTCCAGCTGGAGAAGAAAAGGTTCCAGGGAGAGACCTCAGAGCCCCTTGCAGGGCTTAAAGGGGCTCCAGGAGAGCTGGAAGATGAAGATCTGTAGTGACAGGACAAGGGGGAATGGCTTCAAACCAAAAGAGGGTAAAGTTAGATTAGATTGGGCAGGAATTGTTCCCTGTGAGGGTGGGCAGGCCCTGGCACAGGGTGCCCAGAGCAGCTGTGGCTGCCCCTGGATCCCTGGCAGTGCCCAAGGCCAGGTTGGCCATTGGGGCTTGGAGCAGCCTGGGGCAGTGGGAGGTGTCCCTGCCCATGGCTGGGGTTTGGAACTGAGTGATCTTTAAGGTTCCTTCCACCCCAAACCATTCTAACAATCCCTGAAACCAAGAATCTGGCCAGCTTTGAAATCTTCGGGTAGGGAGACACAGCTTCTGTAATGAAAGAGAAAAACGTGGTTCCTTTCTTTTTTTTTCTGTTGATAAAAGATGCAAACCCACAGATGTTGCAGTCAGTGCAATGAAAACCCAAACACAACCATTTGTCAGTGAGACCTGGCATGACCATGAAAGGTGCACTCTGCAGAGAGGGAGATGTGGGGCAACACTCATGTCACAATGTGCTGACTTCCTACTCTCCACTTTTACTTAAACTGCTGCAATTCTGCAGCAAAAAGGACCTTTCCAGTGCCTCAGAAATATTTACTAATGAATTTTATGCAAGAAATAAATGGACTCTGCTGTCTTGGGCACAGAACTATGGCAAAGAATTAGACAGGCCTTGTCAGGAAACACTTACAGCTAACACAGAAGAGACAAGCTGAGGGAAATAAATACAAAGCACAAGTTGAATACAAAGTGTGAGCAGTGTGACTGTCACAGCTGTGCCAGAGGTTATTTTTTCAATTTGAATGACCAGAAAATAATAAATGGCAGGGACACCTCCCACTGTCCCAGGCTGCTCCAAGCCCCAATGTCCAACCTGGCCTTGGGCACTGCCAGGGATCCAGGGGCAGCCACAGCTGCTCTGGGCACCCTGTGCCAGGGCCTGCCCACCCTGCCAGGGAACAATTCCTGCCCAAGATCCCACCTAACCCCACTTTCTCTCAGTTTGAAGCCATCCCTCTTTGTCCTGTCACTCCAGGCCTTAGCAGAGTCCCTCTGAATCTCATTGGTATCCATGTCTGAACTGGGCATCTGTTCAAAGCATCAGTTTCTCAAGACTGTAAATTCTCAGCCAGCCAAACACAGATTGTTGAGGATTTCACACACCAAATTTACCAAAACCATTAGCAAAGTCATTTTGCTCCATCAGAGTTAACAGAAGCACTTAACTGGTATAATCAGGGGAACTCTGACTCTTCAGAACATCTTTTAAGCTTTCTTATAAGATACTTCCAGTGAGACTGAAACCTGAAACAGATCTTTAGAAACCAGCTCTTTTGTAAGAATATGGAGAACAGATCTAAAGCTTCAGTAAGATTTTTTGCTTCCTCATGTTGAGTATTTCATCACTGACCAGGCGTGTTTTAAAGCTGTTTATGACCCTCTGAAGCTTCAAGCTTCAGACACAACTGTGCAGAAAACATTTGCTAGAAACATTTAAAATTCCTGCTACATCTTCTTATATTCTACTTTTTCTACAGATAGGTGTTGTATGCTGAGTACATTAAATATTATATTGGTGACATGTACAAAGAATATTTTTAAGTCAGTTATTTGAAAAATTCTTCTTTATTTCAAAGTCCAGAGCTCATGATTCTGTATTTCTAGGAACATCTCCCAGGATATTTTTCTGAGTTTTACAGAATTTTTGAAGTGTCAGAGAAATCATCAATCCTTGCAATGAAAACCACACTGCTCATTTTAAAATCTGGTAGCTAAAAAATCTTCATTCCAAATTTATCTTTTATATCAGCACTTCTATTGCCATAAATAGAACTATTTGCAAATAAAAGCTAAGAGCATCTAATTAACAGATATTTCTGAAAGCATTAGAACAACTTCAGCATTAACTGAGCTTGGTGACAGCCCATGCAATTTTAGCAGCTGAGCAGAATAATGTCCCATTTCAAGTCAGATGAAAAGCTCTTGAAGGCTATTAATGAAAATTCTGTGGGAAACAGAAAAGCTCTGAAAATCACAATGAAAGTGTCTCAGATGGGAACGTGAAAATAAACCAGCTGTTTCTGAAAATACAGAGTGATTTTTTCACATCATGGTGAGGATCTGTGGATGTAACTGAAAATTCTCTCTCCCAGTTCTCTGCCAGAGGCAGCACCCATCACATGGAATTAAAAAAGCCAAAATGTCCCGTGCAGCAATAACAGGAGTAAACAAGAGGCTGCTGATGATACATTTGGGACTGTTTTCCTCCTTATTTTCATTATTGAAAGATTTTCCCACACGAGCAAACTACTGTTAGAAACATTTCAACAAGACTTGAATTTGATGAGTTGGGTGAACTGTGTTTCTGCTGGAAAGGGGTGTAAGATGGTTGTGGGAAGATCACAGAATTATGGAATGGTTTGGGGTGGAAGGGACCTTAAATCCCACCCAGTGCCACCCCTGCCATGGCAGGGACACCTCCCACTGTCCCAGGCTGCTCCAAGCCCCAATGGCCAACCTGGCCTTGGGCACTGCCAGGGATCCAGGGGCAGCCACAGCTGCTCTGGGCACCCTGTGCCAGGGCCTGCCCACCCTGCCAGGGAACAATTCCTGCCCAAGATCCCAGCCAGCCCTGCCCTCTGGCACTGGGAAGCCATTCCCTGTGTCCTGGCCCTGCAGCCCTATGAGAAGTCCCTGTCCAAGAGAGACAAACAGTGCAAAACCAGCTCTGTCCTCCAGAAACGTGTGTTTAGAAGCTGAGGATTAAATAAAGCAAAGAGGTTGCAATCCGAGTGAAAAAGAAAACAGAAGAAGAGATGAAGGAGGGCAAAATGAGATCAAAGAAATTTGGTGAAGAAAAGATCATTAATGATTAAAACCAGGCTGAAGTCTCTGATACCAGAGGGTTCTGCTGGTGGCTGGAGCACTGGGAAGGTGTGGAATACAGCAGTCAGCCAGGGAATCTGGGAAACTCAGGGGTAACCGGGGCAATATTTTGCATAGCACTTCTCTGTTCGCAAATCCGGACTTTTTTTGGAAGTTTGGACTCTGTTCTCCTTTGCTTGGCCACCTTCTCATTAATTTAAACAAGCCTGGTGATTGTAAATGGTCTCTGGAACACTGGAAATTAATTTATACTCACTGCCATGAAAATTCACAGTATGATGACTTTGTTTTTTTCTGATAGTGTCTCTCCAGTACAAAGCTGATAGCTTCAAAAAAATCCAAATCTTTGTCTTCCTTAGGACACTTCATGACTCAAAGAACTTCCTCAACAGATTTTGTTTTCCCACCTTTTACTTTGGTTTGGTTTTTTTAGCAGCACTGACTGACACTGATAATTATTGCATCATTACTGTCCATGGAGTGGGAAAATTACTTTAAATCAAATTTTAAATCAAGTTCCTCCTTCTGAGAGTCTAGTTTAATGTCTTTATCAAGCTTAGAAATTTCATTTTCAGCATCATCCCAATCCTATTTAACTAGGATTTAAAAATAGTTAATTCTGAGGATTTATCAAGCTTCCTTTTTAACAATGGTGGCTGCCAACTTTCATGATCTTACTGAACCTTAGGTTCCTCTGAACCTAAATTCTAGAGTCAGCTAAAAAGACTGTTGGTTTTCATTTTGAGTAAAATACTTGTGAATTATAAGGAAGATTAGACAAGCAATATATATATATTATTCCCTGAAATTCCATTATTTTTAAGGTCATGTCATTGTGAATTCTGAATATTTTTGCAAACAGAAAATTTAACATTTTTTCTTGTTGCCCTTATTTCAATATCACATGCCACTGCTTTCTACCTCTACCTTGAGACTTTCATATAAAACTTTTTTTGCAACATTTTAACTCAGCTTCTTATTCAAGCTTCTGAATTTCTCTTCACTAAGGAGAGAAAGAGACAATTAAGAGGGGGAAAAAAAGGAAAGCAAAGCCTTGGGGCTCACAGACACCCCACTTAATGCTGACCTTTCTCAAGCAACCAAGGGCACCTTTAATTGATCCTCTCCAGTGTCATAAAAGCCTTCAAACACCACAAATTGCAATATTTGGAGGGAAAATGTCCATGAATATAAAAACAGAAATGCAGTTTCTTTACTTGTGATTATATAATCACAGTTTGGTGATGCAACATTTGAATATTTTCAATATTTTTTTAAAACATGAGCTGAAGCTTTTGGCAGCTTCTACACAGCAAATACATTTCTCCAAGAGGCTGACCTGCCAGCTTTATTTCTTGACACCTCCAGGAATAAGATTTAACCTGATGACAAGAAAACATCTGAATCCCAGCTTAGAAACCAGAAACATGACCAGAAAGTTTTGGATCAGGCCGTGGAAAAAAAAAGTACTTAAACCCAATGTGTTTTGGGTTTGTACCTTGGCTTTTTAAGGCAAACTTTTTAGAACTAGAGGCCTTTGTCAGCGAAAACTGAAGATTTCAAGTGCTCACGTAATTCAAGAAACTGACCCTTAGCTGCTAAATATCACAAGATTCCCAATAAAAATGGTGAGAGCTGGCGAGAATTGCATCCTCCGAGAAGCAGATGAGAAGGACAGAGGCCGAATAAAAATTCTACAAAATAGGAAAACAGTTTTATGAAGACCCAAGCCCGGAAGAGACACATTTGAAATGGAATTAGGTCTGGGTCCTGAAAGGTTACATTAAGGATGTGATGGAGGTGTGGAGAGAGAGAGAAGACAATTTGAAGACAGCAAACAAGGGAGACCTTGTGGCTCTGCACAAGTCGCTGCCAGGAGGGGACAGCCGGGGGGGGCGGGCTCTGCTCCAGGGAACAGGGACAGGAGGAGAGGGAACGGCCTCAGGCTGGGCCTGGGGAGGCTCAGCTGGGCCAGCAGCAGGAATTTGCCCATGGAAAGGGGGCTCAGGCCTTGGCAGGGGCTGCCCAGGGAGGTTGGCAGTGCCCATCCCTGCAGGTGGCCAAGGCAGGGCTGGAGGTGGCACTGAGTGCTCTGGGCTGGGGACAAGGTGGGCATGGGGCACAGCTGGGACTTGGTTGTTTTGGAGGTCCTGTCCAACCTCAAGGATTCTGTGATTCTCTAAGATTTCACATTCATGCTGATTGAAGAGGATCTGGGCACCGTTGCAGAGAGAAAATTCACGCAGAGTGACTTTAAAGTCAGTAATTTACATGTATATTTCACAGATTGTGCTTTAGCTCAAAATATTTCCAATGTCTATTTAAATGATTTTTTAAAAAGATGTTGCAATTGTCAAATCTGCAACCCACTTGCCCTACAAACAGCTTTGGAATTTGTAGTTCATTTTGAATGCCTGGATCTAAAGCTTCCCGTTCTAAGTGAGAAAACCAAACCATCACAGAGTCATGGAATGGTTTGGGTTAGAAGGGACCTGAAAGTCCATCCAGCTCCACCCCTGCCATGGGCAGGGACACCTCCCACTGTCCCAGGCTGCTCCAAGCCCCAATGGCCAAGCTGGCCTTGGGCACTGCCAGGGATCCAGGGGCAGCCACAGCTGCTCTGGGCACCCTGTGCAGACTCTCACTGTCCTCACATGAAAGATTGCATTATTTTGCTAAACAAATACTTTTCCACAGAAAAAAAAAGATCTGACCACATTCAATTTCCTTTTCCTAGAAAGGTGGTACTGACCAGGAAGGGTTTTCTCACCTCAGGTAAGTGGCATACCAACAATTCCTAATTGTGTGTAAACTTCCCTCTTCAAAACCATCTGAATTCTCACTTTGCAAGGATAGCAGGAATTCTCAACTCGATCAGCATCTTGAAAAACAAGATCCTTATTCAGGGCTCTAAGCAGAGATTTAACAACCTCTTAGGGACTCTCTTCTTTTAAAAATAATTCAACCTGGCCCATTTGAAAACTTTCTACTAAAGTCGCCTCCTTTGGCATAAAGCACCAGTGATTTAGTTGGCATTGTAAAGATTTACTATGCACTTTTCCTATCTTATTAGAACCAGTAATGGAATTCACTCTCTTGAATTGCTTTGGCTCTGAATGCACTGTGCTGAAGAGGATGACATCCAGAGGTTACATTCCTGTCTACCTTTCATTTCAGCTTTATAACTGGAGCAAGTAAATTTCCTTAAACCCTGTGGATTCTAAATCAAAGGAAAATGCATTTTTAATCTCGCTAGTATGAGAAACCCTAAGAATTCAGCAGTAAGGTTATTAAACTACTCGATGATTAAAAGAAAATTAAAAAAAGAAAATTAATGAATTGTCAGAAACTTGTAGACAGATTTTTTTAAACAAAACTTGTCTTTTATATAATTTATCAGTTTTGTTGCATGTTTATAAAACAAATTAAAAATAAATTAATGCCGTGCAGCCCACGACCCTCCACAGAGCTGGGTTTCTTGGCTGGGACAACACAGCCTGACTCAAAGTTCACAGAAGTCAATGAAGAGACTCAGCACCATCGACAGGATGGAGCTGATCTCAAGCCAGGACAGGAAACACAAAGGAAACATCAGAGCTACCCTGTTTGTTGCCTTGAATATTTGTTTAGCGTTTTGGAATTTACTGACTAAAGCTGCGTGGCAGAAACCTGGCAGCCAGAGCCTTCTGCCAAGTTGTGTTATTTTGGTTGTATCAGAACTCCTGAAATAAACCCAAAAAGTCCTGCGAGACTTTTGCGTTCGTGCCGCAGCCTCCTTGAACTCGGTCCACCCAAATGCTCAGGACGAGCCTGGACTGGCAGAGCTGCTGCAGCCTTGGCTAGAAAGGCAATATTGTGCTAGGAACACAGTGTGCCTGGTTCTCCTCACACTTTACACCCATCTCATACCCCTGTAGCCCAGTGGGTCCATCTCTGAACTACTCCAGCTTGGAAAAAGAGGAAAATTCAACAGGTTTGCTTAGAGCCCAAGACAGAACTCCCAAAGTTTGAATTTCTTTGAGTGGTCACCATGATTTGCCTCTCATTTCAGCATAAACTGAAGGCCTTGTCCATCAATTGACGGGACAGAAGCACCTTGGGTTCCACATCTCACCAGGGGTGCTCTGTTGGTTAAAATTTTCACCAAAACCACACCTTTGGACCTAAGAAAACAGATCCAAAGAGTTGAGGAGGGACGCAAAAAAGGAGCCTACGAGTTTGTGTCCGCGAGGAGGGTCAACACAAACGCTCCTGATTGTTTCTGTTGTTTATGAATCTCGACCTTCAGAAGAGCTCTGAAATGTGCTGTCTCCTAAAGATGTTCCCCGCCGATATGACACACACTCTGCATTGTTTCGCTGCTCACAGGCATTAATATCCCAGAGGTAACCCACCCTTCTCTTAACGGCTGGTGACAGGTCCAATGGCTGAGCAAAAATCAGTTGGAGGAAAGGGAAGTCTTGTCGGAAACGAGATTAATCTTGTAACGAGTGTTCAGCCCTGATAACCCATCTGTGCAGAGAACTGCTTTAACTGGAGAGCAATTAACCTTCACCTGACAAGCTCTGTCCAACCGTTATAAACAACATTAAAGGCACAGGATCCCCCTCGTTTTCCCCCCTTTACGTAGACTAAACAATCGGATTCTGAATTCCATGAAAACAGCAGAGGTAACGATGCCTCGATGACAAATGGCGGGGAAATGTTTTAACAGGTAATGCCTGCATGGAAATAATGTGAAAAATGTCTCTGGCCACCACTTTAGAGAGTTGGTGTGATTAGTAAAAAGCAAGTTTTGAGCACTTCCAAGGGAATACCTGACGCATGAGGAAAGCTGCTGTGAGTACGCCAAAGATTAACAATAATAAAAATTTATGTGAGCAGATAAGAGTTGACTAAACCACATCTGAGGAACATTGCCTTCAGGACAAAGTGTGCATTTCCCCAGCACCTCTGTGAGCCCAGAGCCAAGGGGCAACTTCCTAAAGCTTCTTCACCCACGGCCTTGGGAAAGCCACTTGTGATAACCAACCTCCAGCTTGCAGAACTCTCCGTAATATCTGGGGTTTTGGGTCAGGTGCCCACAGGAGCAGCCTTCCTGTCCCACAGCCAAGAAGTCTCCAAGGGATGTGCTCACCATGGTCTCTGGAAGGGCCTGTGAATCCAGCCTCAGATTCCCAGCCTCAGTAAACCCAACCAGATTCTCAGATCCCAGATACGGAACACAACATGAATTTAGCAATCTGAGGAGATAACTGAACGTGAGACTACTCATCCCAGATGAAAAGGTGGGATAGAAATGAAGCCACAACAGCAAAGGGCGTCCCAGTTCTGCAGGGAAAGGCCAAAATACCCATCTCAGTCACAGTGGCAGAAACCTGGAATGACTCCAGTGGAATCACTGGCAAAACAACACAGAAATTTTGGGCTGAACTCTTGAATAACTTGGGTGAAAGCCTGGCCCCAGTCAAGCCATACTGCTGACTTCATTTTGGCCAATTTCACTCCAGGTTTCATAAATCCTCATTCATCCTATCCATGTGCCTGAAACAAATTACCCTGAAGTTATGATTAGCAATGGAGGTTTTCTGTCTTTATTTCCTTTCCCTTTGCTCTGAGTTTCTCTTTTCTTTAGCAGAGGTTGAAACACACAGGTTAGTCATGGTTTTATTTCCCAGCACAGTGAGGCAAAATTTCTGTTTCAGTCATTTTGGTTGTATAGGTAGAGCACTGTGGATTGCAAACAATGGCCATGAATCTCCAAGATCTCCAGAACATGCTCTGAACTATTTGCTGGAGAAGTTCTCCTCAAGTACTACTGAAATGTGTATTTTACTTGGAGATGTACAGAAATGAGGAAAGGATTCAGGCAACAAGGAGTTTGAGGGAGGATGCTTGGTTTTCATCTGACAGAAAGATGGATTTTGAAGCATCCTGATTCCCAGAATTATAAAATGCAGGAGGGACACTTTTCCTATCACTGCAGAGAAAAGCCCCGCTATTTCATAGTCCAGGATAACAGCATTGGTTTGAATTATTACAGCAACAGCTGCATTGCACCGGGGCTTGAGTGTTTAAATAGTATCAGGTAGAGCATTACCTTTAGATGAAACAAGAAGGACTTGGAGCTTTTCAGTGAATTAGATATTAACAGATAGGAAGTTCCTATTGAAAGCATTTCCTGTATTGGTAGTCCCTGATTTTGGCAGCTTATCTGGGTAGGAAATGAACGCAGGAAGTATCTGTCTACAGACCCTTTATCATCAAGGTAATTGCTGTGGCAGCATTTTGCTGTTTATCAAGGTAATAAACAGAGAGTCTAAAAAAAGATGTTTTTCAGCTCTGGAGAATGAGGTTTAAAAAAACACTCCTGCAGTTATGCAAAGCCTTCCACGTAGAATTAACGTGCTGCTCCTTGCTGTAATGAGGGATTTGCCCCACAAAGCATTTCCAGTCTCCTGGGGGTTTCTTTTTCTCCACTTGTGGTACCGTGTCTTGGTCTCATCCCTGTTAAATCAGGCAGGTAGCTTTAAAGAGTCCTGCCACTTCCCAAAAATAGGGATCCACCCCTTCCTGCAGGTATTTGCATAAAGCCAGTCCCTGTCATCTGTTGGCAGCACACACCTTTGACTAAGCAAGTCAGCTCCTGTCCCAGGGTGACAAGGTCACGCCAGCCTGGTGACACCACTTCCCACCCACGGCTGGAGACACACGCTGCAAATAAACAGCACTGCAAGGGGAACACATCACATCCTAGGCATTCCTTCCACTCAGTATTCCCAAAAGACCATTTTCCTTGTCCACTCTGAGTCCCTCAGTCCAGCCCTTAAAAAGAATTTCATTATTACTCATCATTCTTTTTTAACTTTTCGTGTTCACTGACATCCTTACGACAAGTAATTGCCAGTTCGTTCCTTTTACTTTGGAACAAATTTGATAATGATAATTACCAGAAGAGGTAATCGCTGGTTCATACACAGCAGTTACTAAAAATCATCATGAATTTTATTTATTAACCACTGATATTCCTTTCCTGAAAGAACTGTCCAGTATTTCTCTGTGCATAGTAAAAATTGGTAAGCCAGTGCCTTTCTGGGAGAAAGGTAACATTTCCAAGACAAATCTCATCAGATTTCCTAAAACTTCTCCCTCTGTTCATTGTTAAAAATTATTTACAGGATTATACAGTCCTTCTAAGGGAGCAGGAATAAACTGAGGGACACAGCATTCTCCAGCCTCAGGTGTGTTTGGTTACAACATTTAAAACAACCCCTCCAACCACAAAGACACATCCATTCTTTAAGGAAAGAACTGATGCCTTTTTCACAGAAGTGCTCCAAAGTTTTCCTATCTTTGTTGATGTTTACAATGCAAAATTCTCTTCTGTAATACACAAATATATATAATTATGTATATCAAGGACAGCAGGGTGGCTGTATAATTATCTATCCAAAGAAATTAATTTTTCAGAGATGGATCTGATAAAAATCACATTGCAGTCAATGAACTGGTTACCCTGTCAAGGTTTGGCACTGTGATATTTTCTACTGTATCACCTTTATTTTGCTAAAATTCAAAACAGAAGTGATACAAAATCAAATTTTCTTTTTTTCTCTCTCTTTTTTTTTCCCCCTTGATTTTCTAAGTAATTCTCTTGGCTTGATTTAGAAACCTGCATTATAAAGGCTACTTATTCCTGAGTAAACAGCATTATATATTTTTATTGAATTACGAAGCGTCGCCTGGAAAACAAATATCTTTTTTTGGCATTGGTATTTTGCAAAACTGTTTCTGTGTTTATCTTTCAGCAAGTCATTCTCCAAGAGCACTTGTTTCTTTGAACATTATTTCTGAAAGGCCTTTTGTAACACGGGGAACTTGCTCTGAAAAACATTTTGTTAAGGGATAATGTAGTTCTTGTTCAGGAAAAACAAACAAACCAACAAACTCAGACAGTCAAACATATGCATTTTCCAGCTGTTGTTCCTTGCCTGGGGACTTAATTCTAGAAAGCAAAATCCTTATATTTCACTTCGTTCTGGCACATGAAGACACAAAACAAATTGAGTTAAATGCTGATTAAAAGCAAAAGAAAACAACACAAAAATCCACCCAAAATAACTTCTCCTCACTTCTGCCTTGAAATTGCACATTTGTATTGGAGTCAGAAATACTGCTTTACCTGGAAATAATTACAGCTCTGATTCCACTGCCTTTTTTGGGACAAAACCTTCATGAAATTGCTGGGAAGTTTGGATTAAGGAGTGGAGGATCAGGGTAAGTGCTTTAAGGCTCTGTGTCTGTTGTTGCCTGTGGTTCACCAGAGCACTCAGGTGTGTGCTCAGCTTTAAATCTACAACATCACCAAAGCCAACAGAAGCATTTACAGGCTGACAGTTAAATATGTCACTGGATCAGCTGCTAACCGAGATTGAGGGGGGGGAAAATATAATAATCTTTATAATTGTTCTAATGCAAGGAACAAAAGTACAAATTACTGTGTCAGCTCTGCTGGACTCACTACAGATGCAATCCTCTAAACAAAGCCTTAAACATTTCCATATGCCAAGAACAGATTTATTTCTTAACCGTCTCCAGCTTTCAGAAGCATTTGAGTGACTACTTGGAGTTTCTAAAAGAGAGAGAAAAGTAATGCTACAGAGACAAGCACAGAAGAAGACTCCTCAAAAAAATTAATCTTGCCCCCTATATTCTGCTTCAATCAGTGCATCCACACCCTCAAGCCTCAGAAGCCACAAAGATTCTCCTGTCCTTTATCAAACACACAGACTTTTTCTCCCTGAAATCATAGATTCCATATGAACATCACTTCAGAAAATAGTAATGAAGAGTGGATGTGAGCATATTTAGGTGTAAGTTAAAGTAAAATAAATATCCACAGGTATAACCAAGAAATCATTATGAAGTCGACTTACTGAAGAGTTTTTCTAAGAATAAGCAAAATGGCACTGGCAGGCAAAGAGAGAAACAGCAAGGCTTGAATACAGCAAGGAATTAGAATTCTAGTTGTACTTTTCTATTTAATGTTCTTTCCTCCACTATGGGATGGATAATGGGAAAAAACACCAAAATTACCTCCAGGATAACTATTTTTACTTCACCCCAAGGTAACACTTAAATAATTTTTTGCTCCATTCTATTAGAAAAAAAAAAAAAGCCAGAACACAAACAAAAGACTGATGCCTAATTCAGATTTGCTCTAAAATTGTATTTGAAGTAGTGTGACAAATATAAATAGTTGCATTTATTTGATAACGTTCAGCTTCAGCGCTCTGCACTGCTGTGCCACCGCAGAGCTGTCAGACACCACCTGAGCCAGAGGGAAACCTGTCAGCGCTGAAACCCTCACTCTAAGGAGACTTTTTCCACTTGAAAAGCCACATTTTATCCTTCAAAATGCCCAAAAAACAAAACACAGAGCTCAGCTGAGTGTGCACCAGGTGTTGGGATGTGAAATATCAACCCAAAATCCTGGCTGGGGCGGCACCTTCTTGCACCACCTTCCCCTCCACAGCTTGTTGTGCTGACCTCTCCCCATCCAAGGGAGAGATCCCTGGCCTGGGCAAGGATGGTCCCGTGGGGAAGTCAGGATTAATATTATTTATCCATGCCAGAGCCTGGGTAAAAGGTGCTGCTGCCTCATCCCCCTCCTCCTCTTCAGGAGAAAGCTCCCAGCCCGGCGCTTTCCCCTTCCCAGGGCAAAAGGAACTGGGGGCAGCCGGAGGGGAGAGGAGAGGGTGATCCCCTGGGAAAACCACGCTCAGGACGTCAAAGGCAGCACCCCAAACCTCAGAGCAGGGCTTGCCTGCCCAGAGCCCAGTGAGCCCCAGTGGAAGCAGCCCGGTCCCTGCCCAGCCCAGCGTCCCACGGGTCGCTCTGCAGGCTGGCGGCAGGGAAAGGATGAATCAGACCCCCTGACTGGAAGGTCACCTTGGCACCTTGGGGGTAGGTTCCGAGAAGTCTCTGCCCGGTTAGGAACAAGCACAGAACCATTCACATCCTAATTCTGGAATTTAATGACTCCGCAGCTTCCCTAAAGAATACTCTGAGTTCCCAGAGACCCCAGATAAAGCTCTGTGCGTTCCTCAAGCACACTGGGACAGCCAGTCCAACACAAGACATTCTATTAAATACATGTATTATTAAATATATACATACTTATAGAACTGTTTAGCAAAAGCTAAACAAACACCTGCCTGGCCTTCAAATGGAATCTCCTTATTTCAGAAACCCTCCAGTTAAAAGACTTCTTCACCCACTCCCTACAGAAGAGGAATTGAAAATCTTTGGACTGTCTCATGTTAGAGCACATTTCCTGCACCTCCAGCACAAAGCACCTGTCATTTCTTTCCAGTCATTTCACATTTTGCACTTGCATAAATAAAATTCTTGCTACAGCATGTAAGGCCTTCCCAGCACTCTGGGCAGCAAAATCCTAAACATTTTGGATTGCCTGAGACCTCCTGCAAGATTTCACACTCCTGATGAGGAGAGAGAATTGGACATTTTTCTGTTTTGCTATATTGCATTCCAGGCTATATAAAACAGTTCTCTAAGTGTAAGGTGGAGGTCAAATAATAACAATTAGGCATCATTTAACAACCTTCTATCCTATTAAAATTCAGTCAATACAAAACATAAAGGAAATAAATAATAGGAGTTACCTAAAATGCCAACGGCATCTGATCTCGTGGCTGCCATGACTTTTGAAAATAAATTTCGTATCAATATTCTGATTAATGGAAGCAAACCCAGCATTAAAACCTCACTACACAGACCTCCTTTTAGCCAAAACTCGACTCCCTGAAACTCGAGATTTTCATTAAGTGCCTGTCATGTCCTGTGTGCTCTGAAATGCACGGCAAAACCAAAGGGAACTCAGTTTCAGGAGATAGTTAGCATTGAACAGATGCTGGCCAGCAATGCAGAGGAGAGTCAGATCTATGTCTTTATTGATAGCCCCATGAAAACATCAGTGATTACAAAAACAGAATGTTCATTAGACTTTTTCATCACACTGCCCTCGGGCAAGGCTGTCAGATTCCCAAAATCGTAACAAAAAAAGCACCAAATGATCTCTAAAATGTAAACACCGAAGCAGAATTTACTGAAAAATCCAACTGCAGCCCCACTTATCCAACGGCCAGGCTATTCCATATCCCTCATTAAATCCCTGACATAATTAGGAAAGTACAGAAAGAGATAATGCCACGAAGAAAACAAATACCTCAGTCCTGAATCCGATAATACCTTGATCCCAAACCTGATAAAACAACACTGCAGAGTCCTCCCTGTCCGTGCTCTTTATGTAAAATTAGTTCCATTATCACAAAGCGCTTAATTACCGTTACATTCTTCAATTAATCACAGCTATTGCTCTATTGGTAACTGCTGTCCAGAGAAACTAAAGCTAGACAGACCGACAGACATTTATTCAACTTTCTAAGTGACACAGCCCAAAAAAACTCAGCAAAGCCATTCCTAAAAAAAAAAAAACAACCTCAAAGCCAACAAAACATGCACCATGATCAAGGAATGCACCAAGAAGAGATTTTTATTGTCCAAAAAATTAAAACGTAAAAAAGAACACGCCCGCAAGATCTTCCCGCCACCATTAAAATAACCTTCAGAAAGGTCCCGAGTTTAAGGTTAAGAGTTTCTAGAAAAGCACATAATTAACACCTGCATGAGACAGAAAAATAAGAGCTGGTGCCTCTCCTTCCCCCTTCGCTAAAATTTGTGTCCCCATCCGCAAGAGAAACATTTCAAAGTATCCAAAAGTTTAGTGCCCTTAGGAACCCGGTTTTTCCTTCCAGTGCACACCCTCTCCCCTCATGGCAGTCCACAAACACATCCAAGTTGTCCGAGGGATACCTACAAGAAATTTCAGAAGCTCTCACAAAAGGGCTTCGCCTATGCAATCCACACCACTGAACAGTGAATTTAAAAAACCCAATTTTTTTTCCGAGTTTGAAGTTTTTAAGCCTTGCGGATGGTTGGAGTAGGAAAAAGGAAATTTACTAGGCAGTACAAAGGAAATCTTGTTGTCCTCTATTGTGGCAGTGGGGGTGTTGCCCAATTCTAACTTATCTAGGTTGATAAAGGAAACCAAAGAACACGCCAGTGAGAAAAAATTTCCAACAAAAAAAGGTACCCCCTCCTTACCTTAATAGTGCTTGCCATAATGTGATCAAGATTATTGATCGCTAATAATTGCTAATAATAATTATTGCTTCGCTCTGACCAGAAAGAAGTTTTGATGAGGTTGTTTAGAGCGGATGAGATTGTGCTAACTCTGGGAAATGAAGTCAGCCAATGGCAGGAAGAGGTTTCTATTGGTCCTGGCCACCGCAGCTCGAAGAAACAGGATATTTGGGAGTGAAGAGATAAGAGCCCTAAAACAATGTTGTTTTTCTTGATGATATGTGACTGAATTTTTAATTTTTTTTGGTTTTGTTTTTGTTGGTTTTTTTTGTTTTTTTTTAAACAAGAAAGTCAATTGCCCGTGGCCGGCTGGGCAGGTGTGATCTGATGTGCAGTAAGTGTGACAGGCCACTTCGAGGCAGGATGCAGATGTCAGATGAAATGGGCCAAATTCAGCAGTGGTTTGATGCAGGCTGTTCACTGGGGAATTGCTGATCCAGGGCCAGAACCAGGCTGGGTATAAACGGGTGTAACTCCAAATATGTTAATGAGGTCTGGCCCTGCTTACACCACATCTATATTTGTCCATTAACCTCATTTCTGCATTCCTGAGCTACTGACACTTTCCAGCCTATCTGATTTAGCACTTTTCCTTAGAGAAGAAGCAAATAGGTTGGGGACAAGAATTTCTTTTTGATGTCTCTTTCTTACTGAGGAGAGGAAGTCACAAAAAGACATAAACTTCAAAAGCAGATGCCTGAATGCCATAAACTGTCTTAAATCTTCCACGTTCTTCCCTTAATTCACAGCTCTATCCATGAATGGAAATGGGATGGTTTCACTGGCAGGTCCCTTCCTGGTTAGAGTGTGATGGCCATTTTTTATTCAGTGTTACATTTTCATTTGTCCTTTTGGAGCACTTGGCAGTCATGGGGCACCTCAGAATTCCCAGCTGTGCAAACAAAACACTGTCCCTGTCCCAGGCCTTTGTATAAGAGACCTGAACTTTTTAAAAAAAATACATGTATAATAAAAGGCAAAGTGCTTCCATAGTGCCAGCCAGGGTATTCCACTCAGGATCCAGTGCTGGCACAACCCTTTCACACTTAGGAGCCTCACAGTTTTCTGTGTTTTCATAAAAGATACAATTCCTGGTGTCAAGAGATTCCGAGCTTTCAGCCTGAAGGGAAAAGCTTGAAAATGCAACCCATAAAAATGGAAGGAAAAATTGGAACAGGTCAGAATTTATTAATTTTTTAAAAAAACAATTTTGAAAAGCTGGTCCTACTCTAACAGGTTTGTAATTTCTCATTGATCCCTATGACAACACCCAACCATGGACAGGTTGCCTGGAAGATAATTCCAGCTGTAGTAAGGTCCTGCCCTCTGACCAGGGACTCTGGTATGATAAAAAGAACAAGAAATAGTGAATGGCTGGTTGCAGCATTATTTAGTGGCAGCAGATGACCTCACCCTCTCCCAATGCCGCCTTCTCCTGCTCTTAGGACAAAAAAAAAAAAGGAAATGGGAGTGTTGTTCTGTAGCTGGTGATGAGTGCTGGCATTCAACACACAGTTTTTCCACACCAAGACAGCAGAAAGTCCCAGTTCACTTTTCCCCTCCTATCCTGACCCAAGAAAGGTGAAATGCATTTTTCCAGAGGTGCACACAGAGTCCCTCACTCATCTGTCCTGCAAGTGCTGCTCCATCTCCTCCAAAGCAGGGCAGAGCAAAGGCTCATCCACCCTCCCCTGCTCATGGGAATGGCTCTGCCAGATCCAGGAAATTCTCATTTCCAGGTGCCTCACGGCGACCACAGAGCTGGGAATCCCTGGATGCAACAGTGACAAACAGAATCACTGAGGTGGCAAAGAGCTCTGAGATTGTCAAATCTAATCTTTGGGACACAAGATCAACTCCCTGCACAAGACCAGCTTGGTTTTAGAGTTCACTTTAAGGAGCTCTGGTTTCTTCCACTGTAAAGATGATTTTTCATGGCTTCAGAGCAATCTGGAGTCAGCACTGCTATGCAATATTTTATATTCTCCATTAGTTGGTTCATATAGAAAGGCATTGCTGAATGTTCTCTTGCAGTCTACATCCACCAAATTACAGTGCTCCTGCAGAGTAGGTAACCTTCCTATTTTCATTACGAACAGTATGAAAAGAAAGCAATTTATAGTAATTGTATTTCATGGGGATGTTGATTTCCTCCCTTTTCATCTCCAAACAATGAGCAAGACAGCCAAAAGATTAGAACCTTTCTCTTGAAATTTCAAAGCATTGTATAATGTTTCAGTTGGGTGACTTCCACTCCAGTTAAGCCTCTGATATTTTGGTTTTTCCTCCAATATATCAAGAGGTTGCATGTACCAGTTCCAGCTCCCCAGTGGAGAGGATCTAACAAATTCATTCACAAGCAATTTTTAGTAATGATTCTTCTTCATCCCACCTCCATATATACAAACCTCCTCTTGGTTTACACAGGGATTTTGGAAGCATAAGGAGCACTGCTGAGCTCTATTATTATTATATAAGTTTTACAGAGCCCACAGCCCAGGAAGGATTTTGCCATTTTCAACTGGCACACGTTCTGTGCCAAAGAATCCAGGGAAGTTTATTTGACTTTCAAACTAATACCCACAGGCAGATTTCTGAGTGCTTACGCTGAGGCCGATCCAATTGCAAGCAGAGCCTTGGTATTGTGAGGCAAGCAAAATATTGGGTTATCAAATCACCATCATCCAGTTGCAAAATAAAAAGAGTACAAACACTTCTACTATTTTTCTCCTTTCTGATTTTTTTTAAGGTTAAATAGAAAGAAAAAAATGTTTTTGTTGTGTTAGGCAACCCTGAGTTATTGTCTGAAACAACGCTCTGTGAGTTTGAAAAACTTGGTCAACAAATAGAATAAAAACATGAAAAAAAGTACTAAAAATCCACAGAAGTCACCTAATGCTCCCCTCTAATTTCTCTCTGAAGCTTGTCACCCTTATTTGTCCTGGCTCCTTTCAGCTGGGATATTCTCCTAGCTTCAGCCTGCATCTGGAAACTACAGAGCTGCAAAATTCCCCAGCATGTGTTAACACTGAACATGTGCTTAAGTGTCTTGATCAAAGCAGGGGAGTTGCACATGCTTTAGAGTTACAGCTGTGCTTAAACTCTTTCCTGAACACCCTTAAACGCTGCTTGAAGCGCTTTCTACCTTTAGGACTCAAGAGTTCTCTCTTTAGAGAAGATCTTTCCAAACTGGAGGTGAAGGATACAATCTATGCTGATCTAAGCCTGCTTAAACCAACAGGGCCCTGGACAGATCTTAAGATTTGGTCTGATCACGCAAAAAATGTGAGCAGACTGAGTTCTAAATGAAGAAGATGAAATTCCAAATAAAAAAGTTGTTTTGCTTGTTGCATCCTTTCTAGGATGTACTAGAAATGTTCTCGGTAGGTGTGTACTCACCCAAACACCTAAAATGTGTTTTACCTGTGTCCAGGTGAGAGGGCATGGAAGGACAGGACAAAGGGGGATGGCTTCAAACTGAAATCATGGTTAGATGGGCTCTTGGGCAGGAATTGTTCCCTGGCAGGGTGGGCAGGCCCTGGCACAGGGTGCCCAGAGGGGCCCTGGCAGTGCCCAAGGCCAGGTTGGACACTGGGGCTTGGAGCAGCCTGGGGCAGTGGGAGGTGTCCCTGCCCATGGCAGGACATGGCATGGAATTAGAACACCTTTAAGGTCCCTTCCAACCCAAACCATTCCATGTTTCTATGCAATATGAAGGAAATTTGCAATATTCCCGATGTAAACAGATGTGTAATCCTTCTTGCTGTCTGGGAGGTAAAGAACTCTGCTCTGGGCTGACCAAAGATGAGGGACACACTATTCTATGGTAATAATGTGACCTTCATCCCTTGAACTGCACAAAAATCTTTGGGTAAATAGCTGGAAAACTGGAGACACATTCACCTTTATGTTGTGCTTGGTGTGGGTACATGCAGTGTCTGCAGACATGGGCATTAAAAGAAAAGACAACAGACAAAATAAGTGAGTTTTGTTCCTCTTGCCAACCTTCCAGCTATAAAGGAGGTTCTCCTCTAGGTAGAACCAGGCTACAGATAAAAAACAAACAACTGGAGCACAATAAAAGAATTTGCACTGCAGTTTTTGGAAGCAGAATTGTAAGTCCAAGCAAATTCCTGCTACTTCATGGCACATGAAGACACATTTGTTGTGGGAGTTCTGGTAAGAATGCCTTAACCCTCACAAAATAAAAAAATCAGCATTTTGCTTAAGTGCAGCTCCCAGCAGCAGTTTGGCCATGCCCAGTTAGGTGTGTGAGGGTCAAGTACACTCTTACCAAGCCCTTCAGCTGGACTGTCTCCCTTTAATTCACAGTTTTCCACAGGTTCTGATGAAGCTATCAGTGAATCTGCTTACAGAGGGGTAGAATCTCCCCTCACCACAAGGAAAGTTCTTGCAGTCAGGGTTTTAATGGTGAAACAGAGAAATCAGGCACTCAGAACCGTGCTCAGGAGAGACCAGAATTCCAGAATGCCAGAGGGACTGCAGGATCAGCAGCTCAGGGATGATGGGCTCTGCTCCCCAGACCCCCAGGCCCCCTGACCCTGGGAATGTTGTGCCTTTGGGGCTGCTGCAGGGACCTCTTCCTTCCATGCCCGAGTGGCTCTGATGATGCAGCACCAGGGCTGAGGGCACAGGACAAACTCCATCCTGGGAAAAAACAGGACCCAGCTCTGGGATGGGCTCCCACCCACTGACCCACGGCTGGAAACGTGGAGGTCAGCTCCAGGAGGAAGGCACTGTGAGTGCAGCCAGGCACTCGCATTCCCCGAAATCCAAACACCACGTGGAAGCCAGCAGCCCACAAAGCCACGCAATTAAAATAATTATCGCTGCTTGATCCCGGGGGTGGCACAACTTGCATCCCACGAAAGGCATCCTCTCCTCCAGCACTGCTTCCAAGCTTTTGTGCCTCTCCGTTCCCTCCCTGCCCGGCCTTGCAGCACAGAGGAGGAGCAGGGAAGTGTCCCCACGCCTTTCCCTGCTCCCTGCCCTGTGGGCAGCCCTGTGGTCACTAGATGGTGCTCCCTGCCCCTGGAAAGGAGCATCCTCCACACCAGGCAGGGAACAGCTCTTTCCCAAGGCGGCACTGACACCTTTCAGTAAGGAGAAGACTTTAAAAAAAGATTTTTTTTCCTGCTGCCCTGGCAGCCCCCATCACTCTGCACCCTGCACTCAGGGCTGGTTGTCCTTAGTGCATTCCCACTTTTGCTTCCCTTCAGCTGCTTCAAACCATTTGGACCATCAATCCCTTCATGACTTTTCCCCCAACCCCATCTTCCTTTCTCTCAATTAATTCATTTGCTGGCAGAACTGAAAATATGAGAGAGAACCTGATTTGGAGACACCTTTTTAATTTAACATTACTTCATGAAGTAATAGCAGTCAAGAATGGGTTGTTTTCCCACAAAAAGCTTTACAGAAAATAAATGCTGGAAGTTTTCAAAGTGAAAATCAACGTACTTCATTTACCACCTCTTATCTGTGACCCAAGCTACTTAAGATTTTGCCACCAAAATATTTTTGGTGGCTACTGCACTGTTTGCCCACCTTTTTCTGGAGACCAGCTACAGTCTCTACATAAAACAAACACCACAGAACTGGGAAAGGAAGCAGAAGCTCTGTTTAGATGACACTGGAATTATTTTCAATAATCAATGCATGTCCTTCGTAACAGGGAAGTGCTGGCACTCATTTTCAGATAGGAAATTGAATTCCTCTCTGCTGAAGTGGGATTGACTTCATCAGACTTCAAGGATTTTAAATGTAGGTGTCAGAACTACCCTAGTTCTCCAAGATTTCTGCAATTCCCAACACAACCACCATCATAATTTTGTTCAATTCCACTTACAACTGCTACTTGAAAAAGATGATATGAATTTCACCTTTAAAGTATTTCTCTTCTCTTCCCTACAAAGGGAACCTGTACTATTCCCAATTTTTTGACAGATCTGCTTATATGAGATTAATCTCACCTAAACTTTCCTTCCTTTCTTCCTTAATTTCCCACCTCTGAAATATCAAGTTGTACCACCAAATGCCAAAGGGGCGCTGTGTGGATTGATTAATTAATTGATGAATTAAAGTGCACTGAAATTGTCAGCTCAAAGTTGCCACTGATATGAAAACCTATTTGGTTTATGTTTGATGCTAATTTAAAGCTGTTAAGTGACAATGATAAGGCAGGACACACACGCAGACACACAAAAACAAACAAACAAACAAACAAACAAAAACAAACAAAAAACCCCAAACCAAGACAAAACACCAAAGAAGAATACTTAAAAAAAAAAAGTTTTCTGCAACTTCTCTGCAAGGAAAAAAGAAGCAACCTCGAGGGCAAAGGCCCACATTTTTCCTTACTTTCTCCCAAATGTTTTAGGTAATTTTAACTGAACTACACAACGGATTGAAGTGGTTATTGGACATTGTCCTTCAAAGTCCTCCCATCCCTGGATTGATGGCCACTGCACCCAGCAAATATGTCTGGAATATTGGATTTCTACCCTGTATTAGGGAGGCTGCTCCAAGATTTTCATCAAGAATGGAACCTATTAAAGTGTCTCTCACACTCTGCTGTTTGGGACTCTCTCTATATTGTACTCCTTTGTTAGTGGCTGTGAACAAGAAACAGATGTGGAATATCTGTGTTTGAAACTCAGTGACCCCGAAAGACCAGGGCTAATCCAGATCATTCTTAAAAACTGAAATCTGCCACTCTTTGAGCACCTTGAGGTCCATGCCCACACTCAGGGATAACCGCATCCCCACTCCAGCAGACACAAACAGAAACCCTCAGGACTGTGGAACACCTTTATGCTAATTATGAACTCAGGTGTAGCTTAATTTTTGAAAAACAGCAAAAAAATGGATTCCCCATCAATCTTTTTTCCCTCAGTGTCAA